>JABCJZ010000429.1:0-44282 GCA_013184445.1 Fusarium sp. NRRL 53497 | reverse complement strand
TTATAAGACTAGTCTTTGTAAATATATAACTTAGCCAAAGAAAGTATATAATATTTTTTACTAACTTACCAGGGAATAATAAAAATATATCTAAATAGTAGGCGCGGAAATATACTAATAATAGTATTTAGATTTATAATTAGAATCTTATATAGTAATCTAATAAGGTATAGCTAAATTACTGCCAAGTAATAATATTACACCAAATAGATATTTAGATACTTAAGATCTAAGTCTAGCTATATTAAGGGCATTTTTATATATTATAGTAATTACTGCCCCTAAGGCAAGTTATAAAATAAAGGAGCCTAAGTATCCTAGACTAGGCTTACTATACAAGCGCCGAATAATACTTATTATTTATTTTTATAATTAGGAATAAATACTTATAGATATAAAAAAATAATAACAAGCTACTTAGGGTCTTTTAGGCTAATATTAATAAGATTCCTCTAGCTTATAACTACGCTCTGGCACTTACTAACTTAGAATAATATAATATTATACTCCTATAGGAGCCGTAGATAGCTTATATAAAGACTCACTTTCTAACCAAGACTCACCCAGCACATAACAAATTCACGCCAGTCGACATATAGAATAGCAACGACACTCGGCCTAGAGTAGTAATATATATTAGGCAAGACATAAGACTTCTCGCTGGCTAGATTTAACCCTTCTAGACTTATAATATCCTCTAGATTATAATTAATAGCCTAATAGTAATTAACTTTTATCGCTAGAATGACGAGAAAGACGCCTTAAGTATACTGCTTTAATGGCCTGTCCCGGAGTATTACTTTGTCGCCGGCGATTTTAACGCTAGATATCGAAGCTGGCGGACAGGCCGGACTATAGGCCGCGGCCAAGAGATTGTAGGCTAGGCGTCAGAGAATAGCCTCGACCTCCTTAATACTCTTAATATCCCGATAAAACCAATGCTGAGCTGTGATGGGCAGGACTGCGAATCTTGTTGTAGTTAACCTACCTTTTGTCTAAGCTAACTGGTAATTGTATATTATTAAATGGCTGCCTGGCTTGACTTATGGGGAGGTGCTAAGCTGCGGTGTTGCCACGTAGACTTATTCCTCTCTTACTTTTCTCTTACCTCTAACTGCTTGGTCAGAAACGCCTCCTACCACCGCTGACCTAAACACCATATTCATTCTTCACAGCTGTGAGTGCACAGTTACTTTGAGAGCGGTCCAGACCAAAGCAATATAAGCCACTACATCTGAAAGCCACGATTATCCCTTACTTGACCATGCCATAAAATATGGTTATGCCTCGACCGTTCTGACCTGATTATCAAAGCGCCCGAATAGCTAAATTGCCCCTACCTATAAACCAACAGTAACATAAAAGAGTCAGCTCGCGTCAGCCAGGTAGATCTATTTGATGTATCCCAAAGTATAACTAACGCAGGAAGCCTTGATCACGAATAGAGACACTTTGGACAAGCGAAGCGTTCGTGTCAACAGGATTGATGTCAGGGCTTCAGAAGCCTCTACCACGGTCCATCTCGTACTGCAGGGATAGACTAAGCCATGGCGCTTGTATCCATGAATTAATAGGCTATGTACTCGGCCAAACGATCCATACACATGCGGAACTTATCCAGTTGCGGCGTTGGAGATTACTAAAGGGTGCGAGGAAGTTGACCCTGATGATACAAAACGAATGGAAGCTTGCGGAGTAAGGGCAGGCTACCTGTGAGATAATTTGTCTCGGAACACACGGATCACTTTGTAATCTAACCGCCCACTTGATGTCTGATTTACAGCTAGTTGATAGGCCAGCCTGCACTTAACCAAGATAGTTTCAAAACGCCACATCAAACCTCCTCGTTGTTAATGTAGTTAACTCTGAAGTGGGAATAGCTTATCCCTTCTAATTGAGCATGTCCTGCTCATGTCTCACAAATAAATGTGACGTTGGTCTTCCTCAAACCTGGCTGGCACGGACTCATCGACTTCGGATCTCTTTGAACCCGTTAAGACTGTTGAGGCCGCCCCTCTAGCATACTGAACCAGTTAGAAATGGCTATCAAGCTAGAATCTGCTTCTATTTGGGATAGGAGGTAGAGCGATAGCCTCAACAAACTTCTGGGCTTGCAGAGATCAGCTGAGGGAACATATGGGCTGGGTCGATGGCTTGCCTGGAGCGGCCCGCTAGACCGGTCTCGAACCCACCATATATGTACACATATAGCCAAACCGCGGGAATTGCATAATTTAGGCTATGTCGCCATCCTATCCAAGAGACTACTGTTCCGTTGGAGCCTGTGTGTAGATATGCGGTCATCTAGGAAGCGCTACAAGAGCAATCGCATAGCACGCATCAATAGCTAGTATAGATCAGCACGATGATCTGCTTGCAACCTACCAAGATATGAACTGGTGCCAAAAGGCATCACATCTTCGGTAATCACTGATTGGTAAAGTTATGGTGTCAAAATACAAATGTCTCTTGATTAGCAATCAGGGCACCCTATATTCTTGACATATTGCAATTTGCAGGCAGGCAAATTAGCTTACTCGGGATTAGATTGACAATTGGGGCTGGCTGGAGTTGCTGTCAAGACTGGCCTCTCGTTTACTTCAGGGTGCCGAGTATGTTTCAAATAGTGGCTGGCTGAAGAAGAGGCGGTCACCTGAGCGAGACTGACACAAACCTTGAGGGGTAACATAAAGGACGTAGATATATCCAAGTCAAAGCTATACAAGAGCGTTCTGATGACCTTCGCAATCTACGAGATATGAACGTTGCGGAAATGTCATTGTACATATGAACTACAAGATGGTGTCAACGAATACTATTAATCTCATTAGTAGCAAAGAAGACGAAAGACCCAACGTACTCGTCACCCGTAGGTTCCTTAAGCTTTCGTTGAACGTACGATTCGTGAGGTGTCTTCATATCAATAACTCCCCGTTCTGACTTTGTACACTCTACTCATGTACTATATTCAACTTCTTGCAATAAATATCTCTGACTGGATACTACTGGTATGTGTAAGTTGAGGCTTGGCACGTGCCTTAGCTTGATCATCAGACGCCACTCTATCCCTGTCAGTTACTCTACCTGTCCCATTTCTGACAGATCGCAAGTGATCCCGAATGATTTCTTACAATGGATTGCGGACGGTTCATTGTAAAAGAAATTAATTTATAAGAGGATGATATATGCCGCTTTCCATATCTCATTCTTCCCTACTATCCATTCAGGGCGCAACCTCCTAAACTACAAACTTCAACAACCCAGCCGGTCCAACAACCCCATTCAAGCCATCAGGATGACCACTACCGAGTACTCCGTCGGCATTACCCTCATCAACAACCTCAACTTCGAACTCAACCTCGAGGAAAAATACGTTCAGCCAGGCATCTGGAGCCAGGATGACCAGCCGCCCCAAACTATCCATAAGAATAAACGAGGATCCTTCCAAGCTGAGGGCCCTACCGGCGCTGGAGGCACTGTTGTCTACAATAGCCGCGAAGGTCCATTCAAATTTATATTCAATAACCCTCCGTGGGGTTCAGGCTCTAACACCTACACTGCGGATTGCCCTATCGGCTACACCGCAACCCAACAGGGGGAGGGTCACGGTACCAATGCCTCAATGACCTGGGTTATCCAACGTGAGTTCTCCCTATAAGCTCTTACTCAAGATACATGCTTATTTCACTTTAGAGAACTAGCACTATGGCACTACGCTAGAGACTTAAGTCTTCTGGTCAACTCATAGATCAGATTTTTATTATAAGGCTCAGCCTATCTAGTCAGATAATATCATAGTGATAATTTAATATTAGAATCACTATGCTTCTTTTAATATTACTTTTTTGGCCAAGGTTAACTATTACTTCTCATTGTAACTAGGTTTACTAATTTAATACCGAGCTGTATATAAAGGAAATACTTAACGCTGTCTTTTAGAATGCCATATAACCATAGTCCCAGGAGGTAAATATTAGATTGTGTATATTCTTATTATAATATGAAAAACTCGATATTGTCGAAGTTAGCAGATGTATATAAATTAGTATTCTAGAACTCTAGCTACTATCTGCTAGAATTAATTAGCCCAAGGAAACACAAGATTATAATCTAATCCTACTTAAGAATTATCGCCGGAAATGCATTAAGTGTCCTGCTTTTGACTAATTACCGCCTAGCATTTTCTCGCCATATTTCTCCCCTTAGAAACTTATTACGTTTCGCGTACCACACTAATGAATCCAAGAATTTGAAACGCGAAACGCGTCGCGTCACCGTCGCCTACCCCCTGTTAATTTAATAATCTAACTAATCCAGGAGGGAATTAGCACCTAGGTTTTCAAGACCACGACCAAGATTTCTTATCCTATATAACTCTTTTCGGAAGCTTAGCCATTGGAAAGTATGAAGATTTTTTTCAATGATTAGATCTATACTTCTATTGTAGCTACTTGTAAAACTCAAGAAATAATGCCGTCACTTATGGATTAGTACAAATTTTAGAGAGCATGACGATTCCCCAATTTGGCTGGCGTCGTGTGAGGCCTGACCTGACTCTCTGTGCTGTTTCCTTCCAACCAGCTTTTGAGGCGGATAGTTGACAATAGGCGACATCGCTATACCAATGCTTTTATAGTTGCTTGTCTTCGGCTGTGTATCTGTTGATGCAAAGACAACCTGGCCTTGACTCTTATTATATTATATTGCTGTGTTTTAATTGTCTGGTTGGTCAGTGGCTTGTGTTGCTTTCCCCCGACAAACCACTGATAAATTTCCAGATGGCTTTTCTGAAATTAATAGTTTTAGGTACCGCGCAGACTGTCTCAGCCAACCTCCTCAGTCTATAGTCTCGACCCGCGTTGAAGAAATGAGGCCTTACCTAATTTAGGATTTGTGCTAACGTGGTGATGGCTCCTCTAGCCATACTAAGTAAGGTTTGGCGAGGGAGAAGTTGTTATCAGATTTCAGTTGGGAAATAGCATGTGATATTAAAGGTGGCTTGCAGTCCCTTCTATAGTTAAAGCTGACTTATGTGCTTATAACTAGGAGTTAACCTGCAAAGATTATAATAGACTAATTAAATATAATAGCTATAAAGGAATAACATTACTAGCAGTCTAGAACTTTGAGATATTAAGATGTGGGTGGCTGAATAGAGCTATGAGTTAGTTTCCCTTGTAATTATTTCCGACATACTTATTATAAAGCAGTAAATAGATAACATTATTAAAATTATTATATAAACGCTCTTTTATCCTTAGATCTAGCTTTAACAAGTATCTATTATTACTCTTTTATTAATTAACTTATCTTTAAGAACATTCATCTACCTATACATTATGTCTTACATAGCTTAATAAAAGACCTTAACCTCTTTAAGTGTGTTTAACCACTCAGGAGCATCCTCTGTTATAATCTTTCTCTGCATGTTCTATTTCGTCACTGCCTATCCTAGACCTATAGATATATTATATACTACTATTTAAACCGGTGATTAAACTACATAGTTCTTTCTCTCGAACGCAACATGCGCCTCTCCACCATCGTCTCATTCTGCAACATTAAGTCGTCAATGTCCTTTTGAAATAATAAAAGAGATGCAGTAATATCGCTTGTACTCTGGGACCTTATTATATCATCGCCGTATGGACTGAGAAATCCTACGCGATCAGGTTCCCATTTCGATACATGGGTCCCGAATAGTAATGGGGAAAAAGAACTGGACCACTTTAGGGTCGAATGATATTGTCTGGAGGACAATGAGATGGCAGTAGGACTGGCCAACTTATAGGCTGATAGACCTGGATGGTATTGAGGAGAAGATGTTCGGGTATAGAGCATGGCACATTGGCAATTCCTCTGAAAGATCCCGACAGTGACCGAGAACGCAGTATCTGCAGGATATCGCTGAGTGATGTAGTAGGGCGACTGGTCCTCATCGTACCAAAGTAAGTGGTTTGTCGGTAGAAGGTCATCGGCGGCGGGAGGAGATACAACTGGAGATGGTATCTGATGCGGCATATGAAGAAGAGAATAATCCGTTTGGATTAGACGATCGAGCACAAAGAGACTCCAGTAAACGCAGCGACGTTCTTCTTCCTCGTAAGGGATATAGGCCTCCCGCTCATCCTCAAGGTATTTTCCAGGGCCCACGTGTAGGATCAAAGCCATAGTATTAGCATCTCCAATACTGACATAGGCACGTCTAAGATCCTCATGGTTATACTCGTAGAATGCGAGCAGAATAGAACACTGAATAAGCTCGATACTGGGGGTATCAAGGGTTCTCAGGATACTTAAAATTTGCTTGGCAGCCCGATAGGTTGGCATATCAACACCCTCTTCTCCTTTGATACTCATTGATTTAGCTGAATTATCGTCGTGAGAAAATAGTTGCATGCATACCACCAAAAGGGCAGTAGCAGGGTTGTGAAGCTCTTGATCGGCGATGGAGTCGAACCCAGTATTATTGGTGCGTAGGGCGAAGAGTTCTGGATGAACTATAGTAAGGTAGGGATTTATAGTCTCCAAGTAATGTTTAATAGAGTGAGTCCGGATAGTATTGCATGAGGAAAGTAGGCTCAAAATCATAGAGCTGGAAATGTCGAGGAATGGCTTGAATATCCCCTGCATGTGTCTACTCTCGGGTAGAGACTTTGCAAGGTTCTCAGGTTTTATAACAGCAGTGACTGAGGGGGTATATATAAAGTCATAACAGCACGTGTTCCTAAGCCTGGAAAGTCAGTCATAGTATTAGGCGGACTGAAATTAGCTTTAAGTTGGACAGATTATTGCATACCTCCTACACCGCGAACAACTGGGCAACGCTTTGTCGCATTTCTTCTTAATACGTGTGCACTTTTCACAAGCTCTAGAAGCCTTTTTCAGCCCTTCTGAAAATGCAGAGTTTGGTGAAGACGATATAGAGCGGGGTTTGACAGATCTGCATGAGGGATCCATAGTGGCTCCTATACGCTTTACACAAGTCTGATCTCGGACGTTAGTTCTGGTGAATGTAAGTTTCAGAAAGTTCTCCTGATAATGTGGTATTAGGCCAAATTTCAGAACTGGAAAGATTGGCCTTAAAGGGCTTTAAAATTCGGGCACGAGATGTTATACATAAACACATACCTTGAGCTGGGTAGGGTTGAATATAAATCTCGCAATATCCAATTAGCTAGGATAAAGCGTATATATCTTAAAACCGATATCATCAAGGGAGGAACAGACGATTGACATAATTGAGAAGGAAAGAGTGCTATTTAATATTTAATTAAGACGGGAAGTTAATACTTCCTGTTTTGTCCTCAAATTTCAGGCCGTAATGCTAATTGGAAGCTGCTAGCCTCTTTGCGGTTCTAGACTAGTGAGCCGAAGCCGCTAATTGGGGGGGAAATCCTAAGCCATCCATATAAAGAGGGCTGAAGATGTTATTTTAGGACAGGAGGTCAAATATTGAGATAACTAGCATGGAATGGGCTAGCCAATAACTCCCCACTTAAAAACCGTTGCTTTAACTAAACAGGCTGCCGGGTTGCAAGGTTTATTTCCTTGGCCTTAGCCGTGATTAACGAAATTTGGAGCTGTCAAGAGGTGGAACTAAACTTTCCAATCTAGACAATTTAGGCGAGTGAGAGGCTAAGAGACCTGCCGGAATAGGGATAATATCTATACTGCATAGATTAGTGCTACGGTTAATTCCGAGATATACTAGAATATGCACCAGAATTACATTATTTTTATCCTTTAAGCTCTTCTGAGAAGGTCTAGATGTTTCGAAAACGACAAGGGCTTTCTTTACTGAGTTGCAAAAACACCTTTCGCAACGGTCCTGCATATACTAAGATCTGCAACTTATTTACATGTGACATAGATAAACAGGTCGTATTATATGCAGTGGTATAAGTAGACGAGGTAATCTTTGACGCACTAACCTGATTTGTTAAAGGGAAAGAAAAGAGGACTTGAACTCAAAGAAATTTTGAATTTATTACAAGATTATATGGTAGAGATTACTGTTTCCATTTCGTGTCTCACTTATCGCTCTCTCAGTTATTTATATAATGTATTTAGTAAGGTACCTATCCTTTGAGGAGCCTCAATTCGCAGTTGCATAAGCTCTAATCTGTCAATAAATTATAGCGTCCTTGTCACTTACCTCCGCTACTTTACCCAAATTTAAGAATCTTTTGAAGTTATTTAATAAGGCTATAGGTTTTATAGTCTCTTCTAAGTGGATTTCTCCTAATATATTAGATATATTCGCACTACAGACCTTCGGCAAGTGTGTTTCTGCAGGGTTGTAATCTGCCACCACGATTTCAAGCAATAAGCAGCTATATAAATGGCAACCAGACATAATCTTACATTAAACGACAATACGCATGAGAGTTGCCGTCCCAGTTAGCAGCTAGAATGACGTAACGTAAGTAGAATGATCTCGGACGTGTATTTATGAGATGATTATTATTAAACGGTCATGTCCACGTTATGTATAGAGACAACTAGTGTTAAATGCGAAGGTCTGGTGAGAGCGCCTGAAGGAGCGGACTATCTGATTTCACAATGTCGTGGCTTATAATTCTTTACTTCTAGAATTATTAAGACGAATTGATTTCTTACAATCGTGTCCTTTTAGCTCTAGTCGGCTGTTCTTTTCCAGGTTGTTATCATCCAGGGCGGAATGCCTGTCCAGATGCCTTGGCTTAGCAAGGTGTCAATACTGATATACGCGTGGCTTGACGGACAAGAGACTGGCCTCCCATTACCGATATTTCCTTCGGCCTGGTAAACCCCATATTATCTATGGCGAGGGTAAGTTTATGGGTCGCTGGTTTTACGAGAAGATGGAACGCCGTGCTATGTTTCCCTTTGGGTTTAAAATATCTTGATATTATTCTCCTACTCTAAATTCAAGCTACCTTCTCATTTGAACCAGGCTGGCACCTGAAGGTTTGCTTGCCACTGGGTTCTGTCTTTACCCGTTTCACGCCTCAACCCTATATATACAGTCTGGACTTTAATCTGTAGACAGTTCTGTCAAGGATTGAAGTATTTTCTGGGGTTAAAGAAAGGACATACTGTCATCCTATGTGGAACTGGTCCAACTTCAGAAAATAGAAGCTATCAAGGGCAGCTTCACCGCATTCTGGATGGCTAAATCCTCCCATGCCGTTCCACAATTACAGATGCCGCGGTCTTAAAGTTTTCCCCAACACTCTCCCGCTGTCGGACTAAAGAAACAAATCGCGACGTTGACCCACAGTTGCTGCGGTCTTGAAGCCTTTCCCGACACTTTCCCGCTGTCGGACTAAAGAAACAAATCCCGACGTTGACCCACAGTTGCTGCGGTCTTGAAGTCTTTCCCGACACTTTCCCGCTGTCGGACTAAAGAAACAAATCCCGACGTCGACCCCACATATATGGAATTGCTCGTGAACTAGGTTCAAATGACCCTAGGACCAGCTGACACTTATGGGGGCATCAAGACACGATACTACCCTGGGGCCCGCAATTAATAATATTTGGGTTAGCGGATAAATCGACTGAGCCTATACGCGTATTGTGGGCGGAACGCACTACATGCCGTTCTGCAAGACTCAGATATATTAGGCTCAACCCAACCCTTAACTTACTTAATAAATATGCGATGAATATTCGTCGACAGGCACTTCACTTTATAGTTTCTATTATATACTATGACTTGAACTTTGTAACTACGACTTGAGAATATAAAGATGCCCTCTTTAACACTTTGTATTATGCTCAGACACTCCGCCGTCTCACGTCTCACCTCCCTATGAGCTACCGGTAGGACCAATTTGACGAAATAGCGCAACGAATATACTTATAAAACAATCCTGAAAATCATCACCGTGTACGTAATTATCAGCGCAAACATTCACCCTAGAATCTAATATTTAGCTTCTTTCCTAAATTCACATAATATTATATCTCACCTCACCAGACGAAAGGTTCCCTTCAGGCTCATCCAGCGGCAGATGGTGTTCTACCAAGAATCTCACCATCCACTTGTCGAACTTGTAGGTTTGCATTGCGCCGGGTCCTGTACAAGTCTTTTGGAATAGTTGAAGACGTCTTATCTGTATTTGTGTCAGAATTTGACCACTAATATAGGGTTCTCTACTCACTGAGTTTTGAATCGAAGGCCAGTATCTTTGAAGCTCAAAGATGGCTTCAAAGTTGGACTCCAACTTGGCTCGGATGTCAGCCGTGTTATCTTGCTGGCCAAATATGAGCGTATGCAGCAGTACTGCAGAAGAGGCAGCTGTCATGTAGCCTACTCCTCCAAAAACCAATTCACAATTAGGAACTTGGCGAGAGAGTTGGACCAGATGACTAATCGCACTTGCGTGATGCTTGCAAAGCTCGGCATACTCGATTGACTTCGGTGTCTGGGTCCGATTGAGATCTAAGAATCTGAAAAACAGAAGCACGAAATGTTGGTGGTAGCCTGTATGTATGGCGAGGAATGGTCCTCCAAGGCCTTTGGCACTATGTGCCCGAAGGTTCTCCTCTGTTGCTTTCTTTTCCTTAGGGAGACCCGCTTCCCAAAGTCGTAGGCCTTCTGCTAGATCCGCAACGCGTTGCATAACGTAATCTTCGGAGAGATCCTCTTGATCCCACTGTTTGTTCAAGTTTTGGATAGGCCCCAGCTGTTTTGCAAGCATGACATTGTATGCCCAAAGTCCCAGTGTACGTGGGCGCGTAGGACGTCTCTCACTACCTTCGTCAATATCCATATGATGAAAAACATCTTCATCCATTGGTAGGGGAGTCTCCTGATCAAAGTCTGGCATGGCGCGACGGAGGTTGCGACCTATAGAACTCCAGCGGTCTGCCATGAATAAAGTCCACCATACTCTGCATTTTGTTTCGCGTAAAACCTCCGAGTCTGCCGGATCCGGATGGTCCAGACCAAGAATTTCGGCCATACGAATGCCAAGGGTAACGAAGAGCGCTTCTGATTCTGGATTCTTTGACGAAGATGATAAATTTGCGAGCAGGACGCAGGTCTGGATATTCTCAAGACAGATGTTCTCCATATCTTGCTTCAGTAGCTGTTTGGATTTTTGCATGAAAGTAGGTCCAAGGGAGGCTATTTGAGGCTTAGAATGGAATCGACAGCCAAATGCTAGTATAGCGAAGAGCAAGGCATCTCCCAACCGATTTTCTCTCACTGCAGCTCGCAAGGTGGGGAGATGGAACAAAGTATGAGGTCTGTCAAGTATGTAGTGAATGTAATTCTCCACGAGGTCTTCAATCAGGTCATGTGAGAGAAAAGATTGTGGGTTCAGATCATTGTGTTCGACTCTTGGGTGATGAGGAGAGATACGTTGTTGCTGTGGAGAAGTCTCGACGAGCGAACATTGGTGATGCCGTTTGCACGCATCACACGGATCCCCGGGTTTTGTTTGGAAGCACTTTTTGCGCCTCCTTCTGCACCTCGAGCATGCCTTAGGAAATCTCATTGTGCTGTTTCGATTGGACCCAAGCTTTGGTAAGATGAGAACACGCGAAAATGAGGGGATGGGGCGCCAAGGTCCAGCCACCCCACCGACCAATAATATTCCCTGCATGCCTAGCGTGGGGATACCCGGAAATTCATTTTCCCGTTAGACTGGTTCAAGGCAAATCAGGTGTAGGGTAGTTTCACTCGGGCTTCCGTTGAGCTGCTTGCGAGATTTATCAAGTTCTTAGTCACTGGACTATCTGTTTTTGCTACCTTTCATTGTAGGTGCTTCGGGCATGGGAAAGGAATTAATCTGAACACATGTTGTGCTAGCATATCTCCTTGCTAATTGCTCAATCAGCCCATTCAAGAGTAAAAACTGAGACGGCAAGTGGCGTGTTTGGCCTGGCCCGTAAAACTGACTGTTTCGTGACAGAAGGACACAAGTTGTTAACAACGGGACAGTGAAACTTGCGACCACCCTCGCATCTGGCGGCCGACTGAGCGTGTCATCCGATACTTATCTTGTTCGGCCGCCGTTGAAGTGCCTGTTGTTATGAGGTACCCACCCTGAGTAAGCTAATTACTAAGTTCAAAGTAGCCTGTAAGAGGAAGGTGGGCATCAAAATACCAATCACGATCCCGGAGATGAATTTATAGAAAAGCGGTGAACCTTGTGCTACTAAGAAAGTACATGACGAGACTATAGATGAAGAAGAGGATGAGTATCAGGATGAGTATCTCGACACGGCGGCCGAGGGAGCCTGGACCGACGGGGACATGGATATCGAAAACACGGACGCCGAGGACGATACGGATACCGATAACGACAGTGTTTTGAGTGGTGAGGAGGATCACGAAGACTCGAATGTAGCCAGTTAAGGCATACAAACTTCAAACGACTCAGCAGGGCATCTCGATTTTGCAGCAGCAGAGGCTGGGGAAGATAATGCGTCTACCCAAGCGGGCTCCTACGAGGAGCTACTACAATACATATTTAGGCTGAGTGTCTCTCCCTGTACTCAGTCTCCAATTGAAACCCAGCTCTACGATTTTAATATTTGCTAGCGGTATCTTGGGTTTCTCTTCCGTTTTGAACACGTTTCTGCCTGCTCGCTCCTATACTAGCTATCTATCCGGCTTAATTCACATTCAGCGCCTTATCTTCCTTGAATATGCTTTACCTCTTCGGGATTATCCCGCACTTAGGCATTACTCGACGACTCCGTACTCGTCAGCTTGAACGGCTTGAGGCCACACAGAAGACTTATATGGCCAGCGGGGCGTAGTCGGCGTTCGAAGAGATAATGAGCCTTCGGAACTATGGCCGGGTCATGGCTCAGTCAGATCCTCCAATATTCCTTCTCTAATGGAGTGATGACTCCCAAACCGTTTTTTATAGAGACATCTTGCAGGTTACCGTAAGTGACTTCCGCCGTCTTCCACGATACTTCATCGACGAAGCGGAGAGCCTTTGCGACGACATGATATTCGGCTGGAAGCCCACGATTGATCTTTCCAAACTGAAGGATGACATGACAGATACGTCACGCGGCTCTTCGTTCGTACAGCATCCCGACAACCAATTGCAGGCGGCGTATCTCGAGTTGATAGACAAAGCCTGTACAACGCGCCGCTATGGCCTCTACCGAGATGGCTCGTGGGATCGCCAAGCATTCTATGCATATATAAAGAAGGACGATTCCCTCCGCGCTTTCGCAGGTTCTTTGCAAACAGCGACTGGTCAGGTGGTCTGGCCAGATGTAAGGAGCTCTTCAGCCTTTGGTGTGTATAGTGAATTTGGAGCCAGGGGGTTCTATATCTACAAGAGATTTATGATTTTCATTACACGTCATCATAAAGTAAAACGATCTACAAATCGTGAGTGTATGGTTGCTCGATTTATACTCTTGTAGGCAAAGATAGGAACCACTTAACCTACTTCAATATACTAATTGGATTAATAATCAATGTCAATTCAACTCAATCAACATCGAGATTTAATTATGTAACATGTCAATCCATTTAGATGTTCTGTTGATTGGAGGGGTTGAACTTGTTGACTCGTTGATTTAGGGTAACTTAAAAGATTTTGCCCGGATTTTGGCCTTTGGTTATGGCCAAGCGGCCTTATCATCGAGCCAAGTCGACTGGTGGCCCCTGCATCTCACAATCCAGGTCATGCTAAGCCCAAGGTAGTTGAGACAAGCCAAAGGTAATGCCCAGAACCTAAACGCGATTTCGCAATTAAACGCGATTTCGCAATCGCGTCTCAACGGACAACAAGTTCGGTGCTGCGACAACAAGGCCAACGACGTGCTGCATCCGACATAATGGAACCCGCTACGCCTTTAATGAACGATGAAACCGAGACGCTCTCCCCTATGACGCCTGTGGGGGCTTTCCTAGCAACACCTGTCTCCAGCGTGAGAACACCTCAAGATCCAGAATATCGATGCCTTTGGCGGTGTTTCCCCGACCATGTATGGTCACAATGTGTTCGCGATACATCATCTTGGGTATGGGATTTTGGGTACGATATTCAGAATCTCAATGGCAGCTGCCGATGTGCTTGCAAACGCTGTATCCAGAACGAGCGTCCAGTCCAAGAAGCTTCGCAGAAAAGGGCATCTAGAACGCGAACGCTTATTTATTCAAAGGTCATGGAAGATAGGCTCCTGCTGAAGCGACGAAACCAGCGGCTCAGAACAAAGCAGAAGATAAAGCTAAAAGATCAGCGGTCGATCGCTGATGTGATGAAGCTCGATACTAGGCTCCCACGCGAACAAGAGATTGCGAATAGTCTTGTTAAGAGCTTTGACCGGAAGCACTTCCAGCGTCTTCTACTGTAATGGATCATTGAGGAGAACCACTCATTCAGCATCTGTGAACAGGGAAGACTGCGCAAGATATTCGAATACCTCAACTCACTTGTTAAGATCACTGATGCCAGTATCACCAGGAAGACTATCCTCCACAGAATTCTGTTAGCCTACGAATCACACAAGGGTAAGGTTATCGCGGCGTTGAAGCAGTCAAGCGGCCTGATTCAAGTCTCCTTTCACGGATGGAAGTCAGGCAACAGGCGCAGCCTGCACGGGATCGCTTGTTTCTTTCGGGATGAGAATAGCCAGCCGCGCAAGCTAGTGCTTGGCGTGCCTGAATTACGAACGCGTCGTTTCGGACACAACATTGCGGCCGAAATACTTGACGTTCTTGATGCCTATGGGATCCCAGGATCAAAGCAAGGAAACCACTCGATTTGACCATTGACAATGATACCGGGTAGCTTTCTCAACTATATATGATCAGGCGCGCCCTCAATCTTCGACCATTCGTCGAGCAGCTCGTCTTGAAGCATCGTCAACAATGGGAGCAGGATAATCGGTCGAGGAGGACAGTCAACCTCAGGAAGTCAGCCAAGGAGCCCCAGATTTGCTTGGAGAAAAACCAGCTTACGACGAATGATTGGGACGTGCTCGACCGCCTGGCCAAGCTTGTTAGGTTCTACGAGGATGCTGTCAAGACTCTAGAAGGGGACGGTCAGCAGCGCAGGCGGAAACGAGGGTGGGTTGGCTCTTACGGTAATGTGTGGGAGGTTATATAGGGCTTCGAGTTCCTGTTGGAGGTGCTGGAGGACTACAAGAAGCTTGCGTCTGAGATACCTGGCGCGGAGCACTTCAGAAACAACATCAATCTGGGTTGGGAAAAGCTCAATAAATACTACAGCAGGTTGGACGAGACGCCGATCTACTACACGGCTTTAGCGTTACATCCGGCCTTCTGATGGGGATATTTCGAGAATGAGTGGAAGGACAAGTCGGAATGGGTCACAAAGGCGAAGCAAATGGTTCGAGAAGTATGGGAAAGGGGATATCGTCACCTTCAGATTGTACGAAACTCCGTGGCCGATGAACCAGTTGCCAAGCGACAGCGGAAGTACTACAACCCGTTTCAGGCGTATTTTGAGCGCACTCGACCGGTCTCCGGGTGCAGTATGGTGAAAGAGGAAGCTTCTTCGCCTGGTGGCATCGATGACGAGATGGACGAGCTCGAATCATGGCAGTCGTTGTGGGAGGATGGCCAATATCGTATTGACATGAGCGCAGACGGCGGTATACTCATCTTTCAAGAATGGCGTTGGACTTCCTTACGATTCGGCCGATGTCAGCATAGTGGGAGAAGTTGTTTGCAGCGGCAGGGCGTATGGTGACGCCTCTACGAAGCCGGCTTGATGCTGATGTTATATTATATATTAATAGTGTAATAGTTGCATAAGCCGTTAAGCCACGGGGCAAAAGATCAGACCATTATCGCTATGCAAGAAATCACAGTTATGCTTACAGCTACCTATAGAAGCCTTATAGCACTATTACAGTAACTAATTATAATAAATAGTGCTTATTATTTAGTAAGTAAGATAATAAGTAATGCTTATACTATATTAAATAAGTAAATATAGGATATATAATAATTAACCTTTTAGAGCAGATTTTATAAATCAAGGCAGTATATTAGATTCTTAATTTTATGTTATATTAAAGTGCTTTAAGAGCGAGAAGAATATTACCCATACTATTAAATTCAGACATACTTATTAGATGAAATTTTATCAATTAAAGAGAAAAGTGAGAGATTAAGAGATTTTTTAAGGCATGTGCTTGCTGGAACATAAGCTTGTTATGCACGTTACATGGTCTTGCCCTGTTTCTCTCATAGGTCGCAATGGCTATGCCCAATTTTGTTTGCAAAAAGGCTGTGTTAGCCGCACCAACCGATTGGATGACTGGGTTAGTTCAGGCCGCTACTAACCATTCTCGTCTTACTCAAAATGTACCTGTCCACAATGCTTCTAGACCCGGCCTCGGCTGTGGATCCTACCCCTGGGACATATATAAATGAACCGCAAAGCCTCGCTCAATCGACGACTTTACCCTTCTCAACACCATTCTTGCCATCAACTCACTCTTCTTCGCGATATCTTGAGCAACACTTGCCCACTATGCTCTTCAAATCGAAGAAGGCGAACCTCTGGTTCTGCTGCCTCATTGCTTGCACTTGTATGGCTGTCAACGGTTATGATTCCTCTACTTTCAACGCAGCGCAGGGATCAGTTCATTTCATGAACTACTTTGGTAATCCCGTATGTTTCTTTCTTTCCAACACCACGGGTCGTTTAGTCCTTGACCTGAACTAATTAATGGCCAGTCTCCATCTGCTATCGGCTCGGTCAATACCGCCATGGGCGTATGCGGTATCATTGCAGGTAATCATTCATCATTCCGAGCCATCGGCTTGATGCTCATATTCTTCGTCTTCCAGGCATTTTCTTCTCGGGCCCCATTTCCGACCGATTCGGCCGCAAGTGGACTATGTGGGTTGGCGCCACATTCATCATCATCTCGACCTTTGTTTCGACATTTACACCTCCCGTCATTGGTGGCTTCATCGCCGGTCGTGCCATCACCGGTTTTGGCCAGGGATTGATGATGCCGGCTGGACCAGTTTACATCAACGAAATAGCACCGGCCAACCTCCGGGGTACTATCATGAGTTTTTGGCAGATCTTCTTCACTGTGGGATCTTTTGTCGCATATTGGATCAACTACGGGTGCTCCAAAAATGCCGAGAGCCTCGGAGAATGGGACTGGAAGATTGTTATGCTCTTTCAAATCTTTTGCCCTATCGTTGTCATGTCGGGACTTTTCTTCTGTCCTGAGACTCCAAGATGGTATGCCATTGGGAACCCCACTGTCTGAGGCAGACAGGATGCTTTCTTGAACGCGATGCTCATCAAGCTACAGGTATATCCAGAATGACAGATTAGAAGAGGCTCACAAGGTCCTCTTGGAAGTTCGCGACGACCCAGACCTTATTGCCCAAGAGATGGAAGAGATACGACAAGCCATTGCGTTTGAAAAGCAACAGACAAACAGCACTTGGACCCGATTCAAGTTGCTGTGGACGGATAAATCTGTGAGAAAGCGCATGCGTAAGTTTTCTTGCCCCTGTTCATGCTCATTATCTGACTTCGCTAGTCCTCGCGGCTGGCATCAATATTGGACAACAGCTTTCCGGAAACGGCTCCCTCGCAACCTACTCTACCATCATTTACAAGAAAGTCTTTACTTCAAACAGCCAGATTCAGCTCATTAACGCTTTAGGTGGAACCTTTAACATTCTTTTCACTCTGAATGCCACTTGGATGACGGATTTCCTGGGACGAAGACCTCTCCTCCTCATTGGTGTTGCTGGTATGGCAGTGTGCATGTTTGCAGCCGCAGCTGTAGTCACCGAGACGCCGACTCTCGAGGATGGATCCAAGTCTTCCGGCGTGGGTATCGCGACGGTCTTCTTGATGTTCCTGTTTGCCCTGTTCTTCAAGCCTTCTTGGGGTGCAACAGTGTGGATCTGGACTTCAGAGATCTTTTCGATGAACGTTCGTGCGCAAGCCGTCGCTATGACCACTCAGTGCCAGTCTATCGCAAGCATCATTCTCCGTAAGTATTTCTTTTCGCTTTACCCGACCTGATAACTAACAAATATTGCAGAACAAATTTTCCCCATCTTTCTCACTGAGAAGGGATTGTATGTTACTCGAATCCTGCCTGAAATCTCAATGTACTAACCTTTTTGGCAGCTATGCCATGTATATGTTTGGTGCTATTAATGTGGTTCTCTTTGTCTTTGTTTGGTTCTGTATCCCAGAAACCAAGGGTGTGTCTCTGGAGCATATGGACGTACTGTTCGGTGGCGTAGATCACGCAGATTTGGGAGCTGTCATCGTCACTGAGAAAACTGTCGATGATGCCAAGGCTTCCGCTAATGCCACTGAGACCCAGGTGGTCCATCAGGCCAAGTTTGGTAGTGCTGTGTAAGCCAATTTTATTAAATTCAAGGCGCAGCATGGTAAGGGCTACGTAGCTTTCTTTCATCCAGGTCAGTAGGCGATTTATGCAGAGGGGAGTTAAATACTTGTGGATATCCCATAGAAAACGATTATGAGTTGATTTACTATAGTGCATGGCGTTGATATTCTTTTGGGAAGACTCTTCTATTCTTATACATATTGATAGTATTTACAAATCCAAATGCATAAACGTACAGCATATGACCTCTCACTCTATCTCTTGGTGGCCTATCCAAGCTGCGCGGCGCGGAGGCCGCCCGTAAATCCGGAATCGAGTGTGCTCTTTGCCCGTCCAGGAATGCTTGACCTTGCGCGCGAGCATCGTCAAAGCTCTCTATGCTTCCATGCTCAGTCTCCCAGAATGCACCACTTTCTAGAATAGCTTTGTGAAAGAAGCCGGACGGCAGTGGTGAGGCCACGAGCAAGGGCACAGAATGAGCACCAGCTGATTCGCCAACGAGGGTAACGTTGTCAGGGTCACCGCCGAAGTTGGCGATGTTTTCTTTGACCCATTTCAAGGCGGCCAATTGGTCCTGAAGACCAAAATTCCCAGAGTTGGTTCCTTCACTATCAAGCTCTTCTAGTGCAAGAAATCCAAAAAGGCCAAGCCGATAGTTGAAGCTGACAAGAACAACTCCATCGCTGGCAAAATGCGTTCCATTATACTTTGGCTGGCTCGAAGACCCGAATTGGAAGCCACCTCCATATATCCAAACCATGACAGGTCTTCGCTCGTTTGTATCCTTCGCGCCAGTCCACAAGTTGATAGTGAGGCAATCTTCATTCTCGGGGCCAAATAATGGCTCATTCGATTCGAAATCGTAACAGCTTGGTCCAAATGTTGTGACATGTTTCGTGCCGCTAAACTTTGCAGCAGGCTGGGGTGGTTTCCATCGTAGCTGCCCAACAGGGGGTATAGCGTATGGGACACCGAGGAATTCGTTGATGCCAGAAGGGCTGAGTTGGTTTCCTTGGACAGTACCGCTGCTGATCTTGACTGCCGAGCCAACAGATGAGCCCTGTGAGAAACGTGTCACAACGCCAAGACAGACAGCCACAAGCCTTTGGACCCGCATTTTCGAAGTAGGTACGGCTTGAATAGTCTTTATAAATAGAATTATGCGAATGTTGATTATTAGACATTTTTCGTTCTTGTTCCCTTCAAGCCTGCTAGGTTGGGAATTGCATTCAATTTATAGACAACTTTTGCTCCAATCCATGTTCCAAGTAGAACATGTTTCGGACTGCACGACTCTCAAGACCCATCTTTGACCGGTGTTATTCTGCGACTGATGGTAACTTAAGAGGAGCCGTAATATTATCCCCAGCTGGCCCCACAAAGAGCGCACTCATTAGCATAAGACCCACATTCAGTTGCCCCGCTGGATCTCTGCACCTCGTCCAGCTAATCCCCCCAAGCTGTCCACACAAGGCAGCCTCCTTGTGACTTATGCTGCTATTGACCCCGGATTCCTGTGGGACAGAAGCTGGGTCCCGGGTCCTTCCAATCGGAGCTTTTGATGAACCTGCGGGGAACAGTTCCCCACGGGGAAGCCTGACTTCAGTGGGCTTGCCGAACACAACATAAATCGGCAATCATACCCCATTAAACAGCTTGGCGATCCTGTCACTTACAGTTCAAGTTCCATATACAACTTGAAGTCCAGCCCAATTTGAATCAAGATGTCTACTACGGCTAAGATGAATGATGGTGCTGAACAGAACATGGCCTTCGAAATCTCTTCAGCCACAAACAAAGTCGATATCCCCGAGGGCGAAACTATGCACAAGGAAGAAGTGACTTCCAATGCCAACCTTGATTATGACGACGATGAGAACGAGCCTGAGTTCCATGCTCGTACCTACTATGCTTTAGCTGCCATGTTTCTCTTGAACATGGTGCAAGTTCTAGCGTTGCAAGGTCCCCCAGCAGTGGTATGAACTGGCCTGGTGTGTTGTCCATCTACTGTAGGGCAGTCAAAACTAACCTTCTGTTCCAGTTGGATTATATTGGGGAAGACTTGAAAGACCCTGCAAGGCAGGCATGGATTCCCAATGCTCTCTCCCTGGTGCAGGCCGTAGTTGGCCCAGTTATTTCCTCGGCTTCAGACACTTTCCAAGCCCGCAAGACTATCTTGGTCGGCTCTTGTGTGCTCTCATTTATCGGCGCTGCCATTGCCCCAGGCTCTCAGAGCATCGGTCGTCTTATTGCAGCCCAAACACTGATTGGATTCGGCTTCGCTACGGTTCCGCTGGCGTACTGCGTGCCTAGTGAGATCTTGCCCAGGAGATGGCGTCCGCGTGAGTGTAGCTCAAAAATTGTCCACAAAGTCAACCTCAGTTTGGGCAATGCTAACAATTCTTTGCAACATAGTCGCACAATCTGCCATGAATATTGCTGCCGCTCTTGGCGCCTGCGTTGGTCCTTTGGTTATCGGAGCTCTCACCGAAAATAATAGGCATACTGGTTGGAGAAACTTCTACGTATGTAGCCTGCTACTTTCCTATTTTCAGAAGAGACTAATGGATAGCTTCTCCTTTAGTGGTTTCAAATGGCTATGTGGGGAGCAATCACTCTCGGTACACTAATCGGATATCAACCACCGAAGCGACACACTCTGCTGGATCACCTTACCATCTGGCAAAAGTTGGGTCGATTGGATCTTTTAGGAGCCGGTCTGCTCACCGCCGGATTGACCTTGTTTCTAGTTGGCCTCAACTTAGGAGAAGCTAAGGGGTGGACTGCCGTGTCAGTCTTGAGTACCCTCATAGTTGGTCTTGTTGTACTCGTTGTTTTTGGTGTTTACGAATGGAAGGGCACCAAGACAGGTATTTTGCATCATGACCTTTTTCGGGGAGGCAGAAACCGAGGCGTCACATTTGCCCTCTGTATTGCCCTCATCTTCATCGAGGGTATCATGTTGTTTTCGTATAGTTTATTCTATCCTGTGATGTAAGTGTTGCAACATGCCCCTTCCTCTACTCTAATTGACTTGTGATTATAGGACAAGCTCCCTTTTCGAGAAGGATCCTCTGAAACAGGTAGCGCGTCAGCAGCCATATTGGATAGCCTCTGCACTGAGCACTATTATTTACGGTTATGTAAGCACGAAACTGAGGACAATTCGTCTGCCTCTGTTTGTCGGCTTTCTCATTTATACTGCGGGTATAACGGGGCTGGCGACAATTGAGCCTCGTGATTCCACTAACGCGGTGATATTTGCCGGTTTAGCAGGACTAGGCTTTGGAGCACCTCTAATTCTTATCGTGGCAGGCGTCCAGCTATCGACGCCTGATCATCTTATAGCTACTGCAACAGCCGCTACCACCAGTGCTCGAGCCGTTGCGGTAACAACGTTTACCGCCATCTACTCGGCATCCCTAAGCACCCGCTTGGATAGCTATATCCCTAGTTACGTTGCAAAAGCAGCGCTAGGCGCCGGCCTCCCTAAATCATCGCTTGCTGCCTTTATTAAAGCTTTGACTGCGGATAACATGTCGGCTCTTCAAAGTATCCCGGGCACCAACCCGAGCATTATTAATGCTGGAGCAAGCGCCCTCAAACATGCTTTCGCAGATGGTGTACGTATCGTCTTTATCATTGCTGCGCCATTTGGGGTCCTGGGCTGCCTCATCTGTCTGGCATTGGGTGACATGAAGAAGACGATGAATTATCATGTTGCTGCTCCTGTAGAGAAACTTGTTGCTAAACAGAGACGTGGCAAGAACATTGCTTAGATGCTAGCGCTTTATGGAACGACATTGTCAAGTTTATATAACAGACGAACACCGATGGATCCGAGACAAAAGGCTGATTAAATTACGTTATCTTATTCTTCCAAATCAATTGGCTAGATTAGCATTGACACAAAGAGTTTAATCTTAACAACCCTAAAAGTGTCTCCTAATCTCCCTAAACTTACCTTCCAATTTGCCATAATATAAGCAGAGCCATAAGCATTCATTGCTTGACAAACCAATACTTTATACCATGACCACTATTCCAAGATGCAGACTTAAGCGCCAACCAGAAAGAGCTCGAGGATATGCATGTAATGTACTTTCCCAGTGAATACAACTCCAACTATATATGAAAGATAAGCATGTACAATCGAAGGTGGTTCTACCGCAAGCCAAGTGGGTTTGAAAGGGTGGTCCCATTGACCTCGTAGTTACTGGATTCTACCCTAGCACTACAATGCGTTATTCACATTTCGTTGGCATGAAAGTTGGGATCATCGACCGCGTAATCTCTTAAAGAATACATACTACTTCATGCAATGGAAAATATCATGTAATAGCGTTCGCTATCTAATGCTCATAAATCATCCCCATTCTTCCAATAGCGGCTTTGCTAATGATTATAGCGTGATCCGCCATGGCGTGAACCTGGCTGAGTTCTTTCAGTACATTCTCATTCATTTTGAACGCATACAAAGCCTGGAACTGTCCAGACCCATTTATGGTCTCCGTCAAATAGACCATCGAAGATGTAAGTATGGATGTAATAGCTGTGCTGGGTAGATACTTTTCCAACTGCTGTTGATGCAGGTACTGAACCATCAGAGATATTTGTATCGCCGCATCATATCCTTTCGAAGGAGCTTGCGCCTGAGACGAGTATGCTCGATGAAGCACTGCAAGAGCAGTATAGAATAGAATGTGCAGAAACATCCGCCGCACAATCATCGAAGGAGACTTGTCCGCAGATTCCGACAACTGTGTAGACATGTAGCGGCAGTATAACGGCAAACAGACTGCCCACGACATGAGTTCTCCTTCTATAGCCTCCACCTCGGCATGGTTGACATGATGAGGTTCTTTAGGATATAGCATCGTAACACTCTGGTTATCATTTTCCAATGGAGATACCAGGGAGTAACGAGCTTGAAGCACATGTTCGAGACATATACAGAGTTGCGCCAACGAGATGAATATAGCAGCACCTTGCTTTTGCATCTCGACGTCTCGTATGAAATTAGGTATCTCTGGGGATATGGCGCAGCCACTGTCTAGTCTTGTGATGTCGAAATCCGACTCTTGGAGCATGTCAACATGGAAACTGATGTTGTTGAGTCTCGTTGGCCTGCGCGTGCCAAGGGAAATGAGGCGGTCTTGTATGTAGCAAGACCACCAGATGCGCTTCCACTGTCTCTGGTTTGTGTTTCGATAAATCGTGTCCGTTGATGCGATTCCCTCGAGCGTAGCGATGGCAAGGCCTAACCAGTGCCACCCGTCCTTTTGGCTGTCGGGAGATTCATACCAATATGACATACATAAGAAGTAGCGCTTGGGCAAGAACAAGTTGATCGAATTCATAGTCCAAGTCATATAGAAGCTTTTAAGGATTAATAGGGTATGGTAGAGGCTGGCAAGGAACGTGAGCTTACCCTTGTCTTAGCAAAAAAGTCTTCGGACATAACCCTCTTTGTCGCATAACCCGCTTCATGTACATGCTCAATCTCGATAAAGAAAGTGGCCGAGAACATGACGGCCTGATACAGTAGCAAGCTAATCTGGCCATGGGTACCGTAGATGCCCTGTGTTATAGATGTAAGCTCTTGCAAGTTGAGTATGGGCAGATATGGATGAACGTAGTCAATGTACGCTCGTAGTAGAGGCCCTCTGAGCGAGATTGAAGGGATCTCTAAGGCTCCTTTCATGGCAAGAAACTCAATATCTTCGTTGGAGAGTGTGGTAGGAAGTGGGTGAAGAAAATTTGGTAACAGGTACTTAGATCTGCAATCTAAGTGATTTATTGGCAGACTTGCTTGACTCGGGGCCTGAGATGTTGTTGAGAGTGACTTGAGATGGGCTGTGCTATTGCCATCGGCTGATTCCGGTGTGCAGTAGGATTGTTTGCCGTCAAAACAATAGTCTGATGCATTCGATTCATTCGCTGACGTTGTATCATTAGCACCTCCAGAAGTCGTATTCGCAGATTCTTGATGTATCTCGTATCAGCAAACACAGTAGCAATATCATACCTATTGTGTTTAGTGCTTGGCTTGCCACCAGTTCCTGTGTGACGGATTCAAACAAGGCATTGACACCATTGTCTATCGTCACGCGAAGTTGTCTACGAAGGATGCGTAAGATGAATTTGCTACAAGCCAGAAGAAGTACAAAGAACTTGCCTTCGCCTGAAAGTATTCGGAGAGCGGCACTATTCCCACACAAATGAGCTCGAGTATGACTTCAGTCAAGCAATACCTCGTACCTCTATACCCGCCTTCTTGCAGGCATCTCATGGGTCTTGCCCACTCTTGTTGCATCGTACCTTTCGCGCATGACACGTAATGCATGCTTGTGCCATGCGTTGCGCGGCTTTTCTCTGCCCTCTTCTAGTTGATGCTGGTGGACTCGGAAGCTTCTGAATTTCGGACAGAGAACTGTCGGTGTTGCATCCGTCTTGGATGAGGTCAATGGATTGAAAAGACGACGAAAGCATAATCAGAACGGGGACTCCTTGGTTAGAGACTCGAGAGACAGTCAGGAGGACCGTAGGGTGGGAGTCAGAGAACTATTTTTATTGAACATGATTCCTGCATTCTCAATATTGTTCTAGCTAATAGTTAACTAAAAGAACCTTTATTGAATGCTCCCGCTATTGTTGAAGCCATCTAACGCTAGTTGAAAGTTGAGTAGTTCCCATGTGGTTCCCAAAACCCTAAGGGTAGTAGTTGCGGGGCCTATTACCGCCGTGCCGGCGGGGCTTGTGTAAGCAGAAGTTCGGGCGAGACTGGCGACAAGCAAAGAGTTCGGCACTTCCGGCATCGTTTCTGAGAGATAAACGGGGATGAAAACTTGTTCAAAATAGTCCAAGTTTCCTCTGAATTGGAATTGTGGCAAAAGCTGTATCCACAAGCTGGGACGCAAATTCTCCTCCTAACAGTAACCGCTAAACGTGTCTGAAGCCAACACAGCCCGTTTTCTTACAAGTCTTTCCCTTTGTGAAATTGTACCTCTTGTGTGAGAAAAGGCTTCTAGAAGAAGACTACATGTACACTCTGTATGCAACATGCTGAACTCATCCCAATTTGACTGTACACCTTCAAAATATCAAGTCTTCCTACATGAACTTAAGCACAAGTTGGCTAGTGGTAAAACAGCTATTGGTACTATGATCACTATCGAAGACTTCAGTAGTGTTGTCAGTCAGGCACCCGCATTTTGGCCATAATTTAGGTAACCACTGTCAAAGTCGCTGTATTCCAAGGATACCTTCATACTCCCTTCCGCCACCTAAGTCTGCAAATCAACCCCTCCTGCCGGGCAAACCAGTAGGTCTTGACCTTCCACCCAGGGTCTTTACTCGCCCACTCCACATTAAAGTTGCGCAATATAGCCGGGACAAGCTTGCCCATTTCCATGATGGAGATATTCTTGCCGATGCAGGTTCGCGAGCCGTAGCCAAACTGGGCCATTGAGTTAGCACATTTTTCACAAGTTTTGCAGTAACGCGTCTCACCGTCATAAGATGACGGTCCATCCTCTTTATATTCTCCGTGTCGGAGCCTAGCCAGCGTTCCGGGTTGAATTTATCCGCGTCTGGGCCAAATATGGATCTATCACGGTGAATTACTGCTGGGTTGATTCCAACGATCGTCCCTTCATTCAGATGAACGCCGCAGAGCTGGGCGCCTCCGGCTGGGACAATGCGTTCCAGGGGGAATGAGACGCCCGGACAGCATCGCATGGCTTCTTTCATCGCTGCTTGCCTACATTAAATTCTCAGCCAAGACTCATCCTCCAGTGTTCAATCCATAGCACCTACAAATAAGGGAGTTGAAGACATTCTGCATAGGTGATGTGTTTCGACAACCTGCCCTCCTGATCTGCCCGGTCGACTTCGGATTGGGCCTTGGCAAAGCAGTCAGGATTCTTGACTAAGTAGTAAATTATGGCCCGTAAGGAAATGGCAGTCGTGTCACTACCTGCCAGTCTGTGAACGGCTATGTTAGCTTATCCAACCCGCTAATGTCTCGAAGATGACTGGCACAGCATACAGATTATTTGACAGATGATTCACCAAATCTTTCTGGGACATTTGCTCTCCCTTGGTGTTTTCTTGTCTCAGCCATCCGAGAAAGTCCGGTCGATCTTGTTCTGGTGGGTTCTTGTCGTACTGCGCAATACAGTCCTCGGTAAACTAAATCGATTTATTAGAGAGATATCAAACGATTCGAACTTGGTGATCACCTCGACTACTGTTCGCAAAGGATCTGGGACTCGAACCAAGGGTTGCCACGCCAAAAGCCTGGCGACATAGTTATTTCCTAGAGTCCACGGATGGAGTGTGGGAACCTGGCCGACTACCGCAGCAGCTTCAAGGACGAAGCTAATATCACTGATCATAGACTCGACATCCTTCCTCTGTTCCATAAATCCGAACCGGCGTTGGAATGTGATGGCTGAGATGACGTCAAAAGCGTACCACTGTAGCCACTCGCCGAGGTCAACGTCCTGTCCACTCAACTCTTTCATGGAGGAAATAAAGATGTCGCTACAGTCATCGGCAAATGGTTCCATGGCTTTGATAGAGGACATGGAGAACTTTTGAGCAACGGGACGGCGAAGGGCCTGATGCTGCGCGGGGTCTCTGACTGAAAACATGCTAGGCATAGGACTGTCTTTGTAAACTGCATCAAAGACAGTATAAAAGGCCGACTGAAATGAGATTAGTCGGCCAGTCGCAAACATGAGTCTGCTTAGAAATACCTTGAAAAACTTGCTACCAATAGAGTATATCGGCCCAATAGCGCTGGGGTCTGAAATTGATACGATGTTTGGCCCCGTTCGGACAATCGGGCCATATTTCTGATGCAGTTCGTGGTAAAACTCTGGAGCATTTCCTCCAAGCACCTTCAATGGTCTATAGAGTGTTGTAAACCGAGCTGATAGCGGACCAGGAATCGACCGTAGGTCCGACCTTAAAATTTGTAGTATGCATTGGACGATGTTGAGGATAAGGAGAAGGGTGAAACCCCAGAGTATAGCCTGTGTTGGATGCGACATGAGATAGTGCATGGCGTTACTTGCGTGTATCTCGCGGGAACCCATTGTGCTTCAAACTGATACTTAAGGTTATGCGGTAGATAATAGAGAAATGAAGGACCAGATAACTGAGAACATGAAGTCTTTAAAGTCGACCTTTGGCCGACCACAGGCCATCATAAGCCCAGGCTTGATTAAGACTGGTGGCGTTGATTCTCCCCGCAAACCCTCTCCCAACCCCGTGGGGAAGTTGCGGGGAAGGTTCAGGGTTAGGGTTCTCTCGATTTAGCGGCGGGACTACCAAAATGACTGATATCACAAATAGTGCGGTTTCAAACTAGCGGCATTTTATTATTCAGTCAGATACGGTGGTCGGTGTTTAGAAAACCTCCGTCTCGTCCTCTGCAAGTGAAAGTAGTGTTGCCGCCAAGTTCCGGCTTAACTGCCAGTGGCTGGCCCGCTGCAGCAAATGTATGATTCTGAACAATAGGCTAGCACCAGCCTTGACATCCGTAAATACAGCGTTCTGAAGCAGCGAGATGTCACCAGTACTACCTATAGCTTGCAATTCGGGAAGCCTCAATTCTTCTTTGCCACCTAGTGTTGCCTTGTTCACAAAGGTAATGTAGCAGTACCAAGCAATACCGCAACGGTAGAGACAAAGAGGGAAATGGATAGGGGGCTCCGAGCCAATAGGTAAACGCTCAAAATGCTTTATGACAAGCATGGCGTGAATGTTGCAGATCATGCCGTCGTCAGAGTTCGCCCATTGTCTAGCCGCTTCGCGGTGTCTTTCTGTGACGACGGGGCCTTCGCGACCGCAGAAACATTCCAAGACGTCGACGTTCATGTGTAGTAGCATGAATATAGAGTGCCAGAGCATCATCAAACTTGATTCCTGTTTTTGAAACGTGGTGGAATGGCGGTATCGCTTGTGCCATGAGATCAGGGTGTCTTGGCATTGGCTAACGGTGTTGGTTCGCGATGGTAGGAGATTGCGCTGGTCCAAAGGGACAGCGCCGATGCACCGTAGCATGACGTGGAGCTCAAAATCGTTCGAAACAAGAGGAAAGCTTGAGGAGATGGTCGCATCTTCGTTTGTCTGCCTTTCTCGGGTGAGAGAAGATGAAGAAGCCTCGCTAGTCATGATGGCCTTCCAGGATTTGGCATCAGGTGCGCAAAAGGCCTCCTTGGAGGCTGTCTGTGGAACTCCCTCAACTGATTGACGCATCAGTGGATCGTGATGAAGCAGACAAGCAATCTCGACGTCCTGTAGGTGAAGTGCAAGCATAACACTTGATAATTCAGCCTCATACAGTCAACAAGGGTAGCCACAGGTTCTTACCGTTTCCTCTCTTCGTTCTTCGCCCATCTTCTCCATGCTATCTCCAGGTCCTGTCCCTCAAGCTCCTCAAGCTTAGTTATATCCAGCTCCGAGTTTTGCAGCTGCGATAGCTTGAGCTGCCGAGACCACTTGGACTTGTCAGCTAGATTTCCGCATCCATGATGTCGACTCTTTTCAACTTACTGCAATACAGCTGCCATGAAACATGTCGATTTGAATGAGATCCTTAGGTCTCTACGTGGCCCATGATAGTTAGGTCATGTGCATGAAGCTTGATTACCATACTTACCCCCATCAGTAAACCAAACATTTGCCCTATGATCGCCGCTTGGAGGCCGAGAATATTTGCAGTGCTTTGCCGTGATGTTGTCAGATGGGACTCCCACTGTATCAAGATCAGCACTGGAAGTTCACTCCAAAGGCTTGAAAGAATACCGATGATAGCAGGGCCTTGTGTAGCCTTTCATATATACTGATGCCGTATGATACCGCCCTCGACGACCCCAGATATAGGCTTCCGACTGAACATATTGAGAGAATTAACAGTCCGTTTTTGCTATGAGGGCGAAATGAATGCGCGTGTATAATGGGAAAGATAGGCTGGAAGTTTGAAAGATATGCTTGTATGGCGAGATTCTAAGCCAGCGTCAGCGCGGATATCCCAAAGCGGTAGGTCGACACACAAGAAACGCTATGGACGGAACAGGGCCTTCTTGAATCCGTTGACACAACCTATCAGCCAATGTACGGTGACATGCTTCGTCAACTTGATAACCATCCTTTGAAAGGTCTGGCGTATCATATCCCGATGGTGCAGCATCCGCATATGTGTGCCATCTCTTCTGAACCGAATTTCTACAACTGGGGCGAGGTTCGGGCTCGGAAATTGGCGTAAGTTCAGGGTTTGCAGGTGCCTGAGTGGGGTTTGGTTGACCAAAACCCGTCGCGCATTGGCTGGTATCTGAGACTGAGCCGAGCATGGGTGATGCCAACCAGTTCGTACTGGGCTGGTCCCTGGTAAGTTCGGCTAGCCAGTCCGTACTGAGGTTGATTTCGGCGTCCCATTGAGGCAGCCAACCGTACTGCTGCTCTAAAAGACACATGGGGATCATTTCAGAGGGCATGCTGTCTAGGTAGGTGTTATTTGTTGCAACCGGCCCATTTGCCAGCATGTTGTCGGATACTGATACTGGCATGCTGTCAGTATCATGGTGTTGAGATACCAGAGGCATTTCTCGCGGCGGTGAATTGGATATATGAATTGTTTCCATGATCATGCTCTCATTGATAGCGGGGCTTCGGACTGTGCTGCCATCATCTTGAGTCTGCGGCGATTGTGATGCATCTTCGGTGAGCGTTTGCTGGGGTGTCTGGTGAGACCTGGAATGTCGCAGGAGCGTATCTCTGACAGGCAATCCGTCAGGCAAAGACTCAATCACAGGCGCTGAACAACAACATACTGTCTGGTGAACTTCTTTTCACATACAGGGCAGGTGAACGGCTTCTCCTTGGTGTGGGATCTAAAGTGGCGATGGAGATGCTCCGCCTTGGCGAAATGCTGCGAGCAGATGGAACAGACACGCTCCTCCTTTGTCGTTTTACGCCTGCGCTGCATGTTCAAAGGTCATCGATATGAAGAGAAACCCGAGACATCCGTATGTTTTACTGGTCGATCGTGTTGTAGTTATGGTGTAGAAAGGTAAAGAAGGGCGGCGTCATCAGCCCCCAGTTCGAGACTCTTGGTTCCCCGCATTTTTAGACTCCGGGGTTAGCCGGAGGTATTGTCATTGGTCAGCTTCGAGATTGGAACGTCCATGAACTACGCCATTAATAATAAGTAAGCCTCGCTCTGTGGCAATCAGAATACGTTAGATTGCATGGATTTTTAGGGCTTCAGCTAATAGGTAGAGATCAGAACACGGCATCTAGGAAAGATCTATTTTGTGCTCGCAGCATGCCATAAGTAAAGATAATAGCTTACACAAGATCGAACAACATTGATACCTTTCCATCCTCGATGGCCTGTAGCCAGTCTAATCCGAATGGGAGATAACGTTCTTGATTTTGCCTACCCCCTCAATCTCAACTTCCACAACATCCCCGCCCTTGAGAAATTCATTGCGGAAATATCCCACGCCTGAAGGCGTTCCAGTCATGATAATTGTCCCCTTTCGCAGAGTAGTGCCCCTGGACAAATGGCTGACAAGCTGCCTGACGCCAAAGATCAAGTCGCTCGTGTTAGAATCCTGTTTTATCTCGCCATTAACCTTTGCTGTGATCCGGCTAGAGATAGGGTCTGGCAATTGGCTCGGGTGGACGATTGCATGGCCAACAGGTGCAAACTTGTCGAATGATTTGGCGTAGCAAAACTGCCCTCCGGATACTTCGGGAACTTGAAAGTTACGGGCTGAGACATCGTTAGATGCCGTGTAACCCAGCACAAAGTCCAAGGCCTCTGCCTCTGTCACGTTCTTAGCGTCTTTGCCAATTACTACGCCGAGCTCGGCTTCAAAGTCGAGCATGGGTCGAGCGTCTGAGTGGACGGGAATACTATCGGTTGGGCCGGTAAGAGCGTCTGCTGGCTTGATAAAAACGGCAGGATACTTTGGTACCTTGAGCTATCATAACAGTAAGCATTAAGCAATGCATCCATCATTTATTAATTTCCTACATTTGCCTCTTCAGCATGGCTCTTGTAGTTCAACCCTATGCAGATGATGATTGGGGTCGATTCTAGAGGACACAGCAGCTGATTCATTATTGTCAGTACCGGCGTTTGTGCATAACCTGCCTCGATTCACTTACCTTCTCCGTCTTGATGACCTCTTCGGTCGCTTCCAACTTGTCAAAGGGATTACCCAGAAGTTTCTTCACCGTGTACACGCTACCATCATCTTCGAGAAGCTCGCCAAAAGACTTGGCTTCGCCCTGAGCGAAGCGCACCAAACGTTTGAACGCGGCCATTATGGAGTATTGTAAATATGAGTAGGGAGATGGGAAAGTAGATTCAGATTCTTGGATGTTCTTTTCTGATGTAATTTTTTCTTCCCATATTTGTATTTGTACACACTTGCGCTTTTTGCTGAGGCTTGCTCCTCGATGTGGGGAAGTTGCTTGATAGGCACCACCGCATATCTGAGGGCATCTCGTTTGGCGGGGCCAACCGATCGGGTTCCTATTTGATACTGCGATAACGCTGACATTTTGAGGATATCAGAAGATTGATACGCTCTGGTTGCGGAAAACATCAGAATTAACCTTGCAATAATTACGTTTTGAATCTACTGCAAAGATGTCAGGTCCCGTCGTCAAGCCAAACTCTGGGGGAGCCATTCTTGATACTGTTGCTGCAGGCAATGATTATGAACATCAAACCGAATGGCTCAAGAGACAGGATGTTGATCTCAACCGTCGAATCACATTGAAGAAGTTGTCCCACGTTCGCTATCAACATCCCGACCTTGATGAAATCTCCAAGTTTCTTGCTGGTACGTGTCTGAGCTGCACTTTCATTAACACATAGTTAACACAAGGTGTCCGGATAGACTTTGGGATGGATATCGTCAAGAAAGGTGATGATGAGGTATGGTTCAAGGGCTATGGCCCCGATCAATACGTCTACTACGCTCGTAAGGGCCCGAAAAGGTTTCTCGGAGGTGCATTCGAGGTAGAAACAGAAGAAGAACTCCAAAGGTAGGATAGTCGCTTCAAGGCCGACTATGCTGTTGCCTAACAAGATCTAGAGCGGCCAAACTTTCCGGGGCCGGCTCTATCGATGATATGACTGGCGCCCCAGGTGGCGGCAAGTTGCTCACAATCACAGACCCCGAGGGATATCCTTTCAACATCATATGGGGCCAGCAACCGGCACAGGCAAAGAAAGTTCCCGAGAAGCTTCCATTGAACTACGAGGTGGAAAAGGAGCGAGTTCGCAAGTTTCAGAGATTCCAGCCTGGACCTGCTGCTGTGCACAAAGTACGTTGACTCACCTCGTTGCATATGGAGCTACAGCGAAAAAGCACTGACATGATTTGTTTCAATCTAGCTGGGCCATTTTGGTTATTGCTCAGCTAAGTTTGACGACCTCGTTTCATTCTACGCTCAAAACTTCAACATCGTTCCCTCAGACTGCATCTACGTCAACAAAGACAGCCAACGACAGGTAGTGACTATCTTTTTCCACCTCGACCTGGGAGATCAAATGGTCGATCACCATTGCTTCTTCCTAAGTGCAAATACCACCGCTCACGTGCACCACTGCTCCTTCGAGGTGCACGACTATGACACACAGAACTTGGGGCACCAGTGGTTGGCCCAGCAAGGATACGAGTCGGTGTGGGGTGTTGGGAGGCATGTTCTTGGGTCCCAGATCTTTGATTACTGGTGGGATACTACAGGTAACATGGTGGAGCACTATGCCGATGGAGATATTGTGAACCGAGAGACACCGGTTGCGTATGTTGAGGCGGGAAGTGAGTCGCTTGCTGTGTGGGGGCCGGAGCTACCTGTTACATTTATGCAGTAAACTTTAGTCAAGACTGGCAGTGAGTTGCGGAATCTGATTGATCTGAGCTTGCAAAGACGCGAATGTGAATACTCGTGATTATCTCTTATCTCGTGCCATGTTATTGCTCATACTAGGCTAAGAAGGAAGAGAAAAAGACGAACGAATCAGGCAATGTGCGCCACGTCTTTGGGTAGATTGAAAGTCTTTGGGCCCCTTGCTCCGAACCGCAGGCCCCAGTGGTGTGGCATAAGGCCCGCCCGACGCCCCTCGTGATGCCTATCTTTTTTATCCCACAAGCCCCGCCGCCCAGGCCAATCACCGAGACATACAAGACTTGTGGTGATATAGCAGCCGGTAGCCCTTGCCAGTCCTTAACCACTAACACCAAGCTCATTCAAGATTATTCAACTGCCTTGTATCTCAACAAACGAGCAAAACTTTAACTTCTTAGCGTATATTGCCCTCGTCTCAAAGATGGCGACCGAGATAGAGACTACCCAGATCTTGATCTGCGGATGCGGTCCCACTGGAGCCATGCTTTCAAGCTTTCTAGGAAGATATAATGTTTCCAACGTTGTTCTGGAGAAGGAGAGCAACATTACGACCGATCCACGTGGCATTGCCTTGGACGACGACGGTATTCGTCTACTGCAAGCCCTCGGCCTTTACGAAGCCGTATTTACCGATATTGGAGCCTGTAAGACCTAGAGAGATATCTGACTTTGAAGTATGTGTTGCGAAAGACTGATATTGTCAGATGTTCCTCAGGCGCGATTTATCAGCGGTGTTCATGCCGACTTGCACCGAAAACCATTTCTTCATTTCAACACAAGCTCTGTGGGTTATATCAAAGCCATTCGCAACCCTACGGTGGCGTGTGCTGATACACACCCAGCTAATCCTTGACTACAGACAGCTGGAAATACAGGCCATGTCGGACTTCTGTGCCACAAGCAACCCACACTCGAAAAACATCTCCGATCTGTCATCTCAGCCTCGAGCTGTTCGTCTCTAAGGAGCAACTGCACCTTGACATCTATATCAGAGGATGAAGACTGGGTTTACGCAAGTTATTTAGACTCAGCCGGAGTGGAACGACAGATCCGGTCAAGGTTCCTGGTGGGGGCGGATGGCAAGACAGGCTATACGCGAAAGAAGTATCTTGAGCCCAAGGGCATACATATGCAATGGGCAGAGAGGTAAGCATGACACTGATGACCATGTGGAGGCGGATTATTTCCAGGGTTAACAGAGGTAAAGCACCAAGTATCAAGAATCATGGGTCGCCTTGAACTGGAAAATCAGCCTCCCAACGAGAGAAACGCATCCGAACTTCCCTCTCTGGGAAAAAGGCTATACACCACAGCAGGTTTACGACACCTTCTTCCCGCGGCCCTTTTCATTCCTCTGCAATCCAGAGCGGCCTGCAGTATGTGGAAGATTCGGCTTAGAATCCGACCGCCTCTGGCGATTCGAGTTTGTCGTTCAAGCGGGAGAGGATGAAGATGAGATGGCTAAACCGGAGATGATTCGTAAGGTTGTGTTTCCATACCTGAGACATCCTGGAAGTCGATATGGGTAAGGTTAATCCCTCGAACGAAGAAAGTATGCTAAGAGCTTTTCTGAAGGCTTTCGAAGGACATCGACTTTCCCGAGGATTGCATTCAGGTTCTAAGGTGTCGCCCATTTCGCTTCTATGCTAGAAGCTGCAACAGATGGGCTCTGGGACGGGTTATACTCTCCGGCGATGCTGCTCATGTGTTCCCACCATGTAAGTCTTCCAATAACTTGTAACCAGCAAAGGAGCCAGAGGGAAAACTGACTTGGGACAGTTGGCGGCCAAGGGATCGCGTCAGGCTTCCGAGACGCTGTAGCCTTAAGCTGGCGTCTTGCTCTCATTTGCAAGTCCAATGCCAGGATTGACCACCAAAAGCTTCTGGATGGCTGGTTCCTGGAAAGAAAGCAACAGCTCGAGACGTCCCTTGCGTCCACTGTCAGGAATGGAGACATGGTCAACAGCAAGAGCCCCCTGATGATCTTTCTTCGCGACTGGGGTTTTTGGCTGGCGCAGTTGATACCCGCAGTGAGAAAGCGACTTGAACTTGGGGCCAGAGTCTATGGTCCCGCTAGGTACATGTACTCGGATGGCATGGGTTTCATGCCTGAGCTGGGTGGCGGAGTTTCTTTTGCTCAGTCATTCTGTGTCAAACTAAGGGCAGACAAGGAGCAAGTCCGTGTCCGGTTCACCGATGACGTTATATTTGCTCCACAGAAGAAAGACATATTTCAGATCGTTGTGTTGCTCAACGATTTGGATCAGGTTGCTGACGCACAAGCTCAACTCACTGGGTTGACCTCGATCTGCTCACATTTGTCACCCCAAGAAGCGACATATTTTGTTCAACGAAATATTCCAAGTGCAAGCGCGGTGTCGAAAGCGCTCGAAAATGATGGCCGAATGTTCCGCGTGGCATCGGCGGCCGAGTTCTCCAGTTCGGATCTCAGCACTGGACGGCCGGAACCGGAAGGGTATAGGGAGGACGACATGTGGCGTTGGGTCAAGCACAAGACATTTGTTATTTTGAGGCTCGACAGATTTGTATTTGCAGCCTGCAATGGCAGGAGAGAACTTGAGATCGCGGCAAGGAGAATGGCCGAGCTTTTCCCTTCTCAATAAGATGGTTTCGTTCTTGAGATCATGACCTGAGAAAAATCAAGGACTCCCCTCTAGTGTTGGCGCGACGTATGTGCCTGATAGTATACATTATGTAACATCCATCCGCGAAAATCACGTTATGCTGGGAATGGAAATATTTTTATATGCACATTTATTGATTGCTACGTAGAGAAACTCAACAGCTGTCTCTTTGGGAAAATGAGTTGACTTTATTTATTTGCCAGGATATTTTAGAAGTCTTAAGAAAGTTCCCTTCCCAGAAGTCTCCCAACAAGCACGCATTTGCAGTTTAGGATCTCATTTGAGAACAACAAGATATAGTCCTCTTACCATCGGGGCACGAGTTACCCTAGACTAGTCTAAACCACCTTGCGGGCCCGATGCTCAGTGTAAAGTAATTGCAGAGTACATACTCTCAAGCCATAACGTATCTTTGATTGGTGTCCTATCCTCGAGGTGCTTATCCGATTGGCTTTCAACGGCATAGTGGAGCTGATAAGATAAGACATCAAGTAGCTGTGACAGATTTCCTACACGCTCCTAGGTCTTGGTCCCCACCCGGTTTGTGTGTTTGGCAACTAAACGGACGCGTCGCCGACGTGTCGCGGGGCCTAAATCCTCTACCGTCCCTTGTACGTGAGAGCGGAAGTTCCGAATTAATCCGAGATAGACCCCACACAGCTGATCTTACGCACCACCGCTGATTAGATCCAGGCTGGGGCGCCCTAAAGCGGGATCTGTTATGTTCATAGCTTTTTGGCCGATGCTTGCTGTAAAGTCAAATAAAATGGCTCTTCCGATTTTAGACTCCTCGTTATTCAACTCGACGTCACATTGCAGAATCACTTCCCGTCACAATGTCGTTCCAAGCTCCTCGAAAGCTATGGGAACATCCCAGCCCTGAAACGACCAACATGGGCCGGTTCAAGCAGGCGTTGGAAAAACATTCTGGCAAATCCTTCAAGGTAATTATCCAACTTTGTTTATTAGCAAGAATTGAACAATGTATAGCTGATCATAACTAGTCGTACCATGATATGCATCGGTATTCTGTCACTAAGCGATCAGACTTCTGGGGCTTCCTCTGGGAATACTCTGGTTTACTTCACGAAGGGAACTACAAAAGAGTTGTTGACGAGTCCGCAAGGATGGACAGCATACCTGTTTGGTTCGACGGCATCAAGCTCAACTTCGCCGAAAACCTGCTACTGCCGCTGAGAGGACAGCCAAGTAAGGAAGACAATGAGATTGCTGTGTCCGAATTCAACGAATTGGGGCCTCAATCACGAACAACCTTGACTTGGGGTGAGCTCCGTCAACGTGTCGGGCAACTCGCGCATGCCATGAAAGCCAGCGGCGTTGTTAAAGGCGACAGGATTGCTACATGCTCGTGCAACAACATCGATACCTTGCTGGTTTTCTTAGCCTCAGCTGCCCTCGGTGCCATCTTTTCATCGAGCTCGACCGACATGGGTGTCAGCGGTATTCTTCAAAGACTACAGCAGATTGAACCTCGCTGGGTGTTTATGGACGACACGGCTTTGTACAACGGGAAACGTATCGATCTGCGGAAGAAGATGGCCGAAGTGGCTAAAGGCCTTCAGACGACACCCGGCTTCCGAGGCATTGTTTCCCAGACACGGTTCAAGTCAGAGCGCAAAGACTTGTCAGGAATTCCAATGGCCCAGACGTTCGAGAAATTTCTCGCCAAGTCCGATGGTCAGAGCGACTTGACTTTTGAGAGAGTTGATTTCCGGGACCCATTCCTGATAGTCTACTCCTCCGGAACGACTGGCGCGCCCAAGTGCATTGTGCACTCTGTCGGTGGTATCCTCTTGAATGCCTACAAGGAGGGAGCCTTGCACCAAGAGTTTGGCCCCCAAAGTACGTCGATGCAGTATACAACAACCAGCTGGATTATGTATCTTGCCTCTGTACAGACACTTCTCTTAGGTACTCATGTGGTCCTGTACGACGGGAGTCCATTTCTTCCACATTCGACAGCTCTGATCGAGCTAGCGGCCAAGGAACGGTGAGTACCAGCGGCAAAGTTTGTGGCTTTCGAGTGTCCAGGATGGCTAATGTCGTTTCTAGCGTGACTCACTTTGGAACTTCACCGAGGTACCTTGAGGAGCTGCGACGAACAGGTACTAGACCACGCGAGCTGATGGACCTCGAATCATTACAGATCGTCAGCAGCACTGGGATGATCTTCCCAGAAGCTTTGTTTGAGTGGTTCTATGATGAGGGATTCCCACGTCATGTACGAGTAAACAACCAATCCGGTGGGACTGACATTGCTGGATGCTTTGGTCTAAGCAACGCCTTGACCCCGGTGTATTCTGGTGGATGCTCCGGACTTGGACTAGGAATCCCAGTCGAGGTTTATGACAGCGAAGTACAAGGAGACAATATGTTAGGACGTCCAGTAAGAGAAGGAAATCCTGGGGAGTTGGTTGCCACGGCGGCGTTTCCAAATATGCCAGTCAACTTCTGGGGTCCTACAGGACAGCAAAAGTATCATGAAGCCTACTTTGCCCATTTCGATGGTGAGTTTTTCTATGAATTGGAACGTGCGGCAAAATTATTCTAACATGCGCTTAAGGCGTCTGGACCCATGGCGATTTTATCATGATACATGCTGCAACAAAACAGCTGCTATTTCTCGGTCGATCAGACGGAATCCTTAACCCATCCGGTGTTCGGTTCGGCTCGGCAGAGATATACAACATCATTGAGCAGGAATTTGGGTATGAGGTTGAAGACTCCCTTTGCGTAGGACAACGACGACCGACGGACAAAGATGAACGCGTGTTCCTATTTCTAAAATTGAGAGAAGGGAAAAGGTTCACAAACAACTTGGTCAACATGGTCAAGGAGGCGATTCGGAAGGGACTCAGCGCTCGTCATGTCCCGAAATTCATCTTTCCGACTGCGCAAATTCCAGTAAGTAGCGCCAGGTCATTGGGTTATCATTACTTATGATATTAATCATCCCTTTTGTTTAGGTGACTATCAATGGCAAAAAGGTGGAAATGCCAGTGAAAAGGATCATTTCGGGGGAGAAGATCCTGCCATCGGGAACTTTGGCGAACCCAGAGAGCTTGGAATACTTCTATCAATTCGTAAAGGTTGGAAATGGAAAGACAAGCAGTAAGCTATAGAGCTGTTCCAAAGCTTGACATAATGTGGTTTGCGGCAGTATTGTAAATTGTATGGCTCATTCGGTAATTTTCTTCGCTTGCCTTTCGACCGGCCTATCGTCACCATGGAGAGAACAAGGCTCCTTAGGAACCAGCTCGATGAACTACACCGATACACTGTTGCATAGTTTTGTTTTGTTCATCTTTGTTTTTTTTTATAACAAGGATTACTTGATCTGGCATTATGACATCAAGAAACATTCGCGGTGGTCCCCAAGAGAAAGTTAATAGACCCCACATCGGGGCCGATGACGCATGACATATATCTCTGCAACCTCCGGGGGCCAGAATTTCGAGTCTTGACTTTGTCAACCTTTCTGAACTATTCACAATTATGGCCGCTAGCAAAAGGATTGCCATCACCAATGTTCGCGTCTTCGACGGGAAAACACTTTCTACCCCTACCACGGTCGTCATCGATGATGGACTCATCGGTGACAATCAAGATGGGGCCGAGATCATCGACGGCCTCAACGGCGTGCTCATTCCAGGACTGATTGACTGCCATGTTCACCTGCAGACCGAACAGGATTTGCATCAAATGGCCTTTTGGGGCGTTACATCAGCTTTGTCCATGGGCGACTGGCCGCCCGAGAAGCTTCGACCTCTGCGTGGCCGTGTCGGTCTGACGGATATCCGAAGCCCAGGCGTTCCGGCAACGTCTCCGGGGAGCTTGCATAGCCAGATGCTTCCGTTTTCCCAAGAAGATCTTGTGCTGAGTCAAGAGGATGCAGCTTCTTTTGTCGAAAAAAGAATTGCCGAAGGCGTCGACTACATCAAAGTCATTGCGGACGTGCCAGGCCCCGACCAAGCAACGTTGAATGCACTGGTAGCAGCAGCACATGAGCGTGGAAAGAAGGTCATTGCTCATGCTGCTGAGTTTGAACCATTCGCCATGGCTCAAACTGCCAAAGCGGACATCGTTACACACGTCCCAAAAGATAAGGCTCTCGATAAGAAAGCTGTTGCCAAGATGGTGGCAGATGGTACGCTTGCTGTGCCTACACTCGCTATGGCAGAAGCCCAGACGAGGCCCCCGACTTGGAGTGCCATCTTTCGGCTTCTTCTACAGCCCTCGGTAATCTACACAATCATTCAAGCAAGACGACGGATCCAGGGAGTTCCGAGCTATGAAAACCGCAAAGTCTCCGTTACGGCGATGCACAACGCTGGTGTAACGATTCTCGCTGGTACAGATGCCCACACGGAGCCATCGTCGCCTTGGGAGGTTCTCCAAGGGGAGGCCTTGCATCGGGAGCTGGAGCTACTGGTTGATGCTGGTATGACAACGGTGGAGGCTTTGCGGGCTGCAACCTCGGTTGCTGCCGAGTGCTTCGGGCTTGACGACCGTGGATCCATACAGGTTGGGAAACGGGCTGATTTGGTGCTTCTCTCGGCAAATCCACTCGAGAGTATCAGTGCTACTCGTTCCATTCGGCAGGTATGGTGCGGCGGAGTGGCCCAGAGGAACTTTGGATCTTAGCATTTCTCTTGTCTCCATTTCAAGGTCGTGGGCAGTTTCATAAAGCTAATTCCAAGCCATATACATGCATGAGTTACTTCAGGACATCCTCGTCAATATGTGACATGTCAAGCTCCCTTGTGTAGCCAATCTAAATTCGCCTGAAGTACCTTTTCCGCCGAGCCAGGCCTGTCAGATCCAGGCAGGTTTGGATCAACCTCAAAGCCTCTCTGCTTGAGAACCCAAGCCAAACACTTATAACTTGGCCTTCCTTCTCCAAGGTCTGCGATCTTCTCTCCTAGCCCAGGAAGAACCGACTGGATCGAGTCTTGGTCGTATATGCATTCGAGGGTCAGTATCTTCCATTCAGAGCCCACCTTCTCAAACCGTGAGATGAGTCGAGCTTTAGAGATGAGGTCGTATTCCACATCCTGGTACTTGAATCGCGCCTGGATTGTGCCGGGGGATTCGGAGATGGCTTTGGCTCCGCGCACATGTACAATTACGGGTGTGACCGTGTGTGCAGATGTCGTGCCGCCTTTGGCCATCTTCTCAGAACCCGAAACAAACTCTTGAGCAGTTCCGTTGAACCTTCAATCGTATGGTTAGTTTCCCCGGTCCGACTCTTAGTTTTCTAGGCGTGTCTTACCAGGTTATCTTGATGCTTGTCTTCGATGCGTCTGGATGATAGCACTCGCACAGGTTCTTCCATTGCGAGGTATCCCTATAGTAGCTCTCGCGGAGCACGAGACTTTTGATGGCCGCGTCCTGGACCCAGTCATGTGTAGTGTATGGTGCCATGTTGTTCGATCGTTCTTGGTTGGTGCTTGTCATGGGCTGAGCGAAGCCGAAGATGGGCAGGAGCAGAACGAGCGGGGTGAATGAGAATCCGAGCATTTTCATAAAGGTAAACTTCTTGGACGAGGGGTGACTGTCTTGCCAGGGGCTCATCAGGCCAGTACAGAAAAACAGTGCGGCCTATATAGTATTCCACGAGTGGATAGACCCCGCTGTTCTGTGAGACAGGAAGACATGCCTCCGGTATCTTTACGGCGGTATTCAGATTGTGGCCTTGAAGCTAGTCGTGGGCATACACACGAGACTGAGCTTGTCACCTCTTACCCCACGGGGAAGACAGATCGCCTAGACCCCACTTCGATCTGGGGGAAATGTGGGATCTATACTCAGCCCCTATGGAAAGGGCTGCATTAAGGCACGAGATCTAAGATTAAGGCGCCTTATTTTCCGAACGTCAGCATGCGATTTGTCACTCGGGAGCAAGTGGGGCATCACCTGCTTTAATCCATATATAATATATTTATATATATATAGAATCTCCTAATCCATAAGGGACTGTTAAATGCACTAACCAGTACTAATATTCACTCCTTTAAGAAAACCTCCTCCCTCAGCTTCCTAGAATTTTCTTTATTCTAGATGCATCTAAGTATCTAGAGCGAAAATATTCCTTTCTGCTTAACCTTTCCACTAATAATCGCCTGATATGGTGCTTGGCCTCCAGAAACTGGTGCTCTTCCTATAATGCTAATTTTACCCGAAATCAAACCATTATTCCCAAAAACCAAATTAAAGCCTCCACTAGCCGGGTTGTAGATATTGGCAGTAATTCCACTTCGGGCATTAAAAACCGAGATTTGGTTAGCAGCAGCGAGAGATGTATCTACACTGACCGTCACTGAGTTGGCTGTGGCAGATACTCGTGCAAAGTCGAGACGTGTCATATCCTGACGGCCGCTGATGAAAGGATTCAGATATCGGTTGGTAACATAGCTAATGCTTCCGGCTATCGGGTTTCCGATTGGGCTGCCAATCGAGATGACCACGTCGTATGGGTTCACGCCGTTCGTGGTCCCAGATGAAGGAACTCCTTGGACGAGAAGCAGCCCGCCTCTGACTTGAAAAGGCTGCCAGTTTGCCCCATTACGTCCGTCGAAAGTGACGTCGCATAGCAGGTAGGCTAAGTTTAAGGCTCTCTTCTCAAGAGTATCTCTGGGATGGAGTGTGAAGTTGAGGAGCCCAGAGTCAGGCTGGTTCACGGTAGTGATGGAGTTATCGTTGAAGATCGAAAGGCGATTAGGAGGAGCAGGTGAGGCCCAAGTGAGGCCCAGGAGACAGAGTAGAAGAAACAGGGGAATCATGATTTTATTTATTGTCTGGATTTGAGGATGAATGTATAGGTGTTGAGTCTTTATGTGAAGGTAGCTGGCACGAGCTCAAAAGGCTCAAATCTGGACAAGAGCAACCGGATTTATAGTTGAAATTTGAATATAAGCATTTCCTTGATAGGACGCCTTGATGTGGTGAATGTTACTATCGCATCATCCTGGCAGGTGGCGCTTCAATTTGCACCCCATGAGCTGCTTTCGGTGGCGATATGTATTTTTATGATCTATCGGAATCCGCATGCGGGCTACTTTCAGCCGCAGCTCCCCAGCATTCGTGTGAGCACTCAACCGGTCACCTTAGATAGCTGACTGACAGAAACTGAAGCGGAGTCCTCACCGATGTGGTGAAGTAGTTTACTAAGCCTTCATAAACAGATAATGGGTCTGTCAAGTCACCTTAAACCGTAGCTCGTAGCGCTTAAACTATGGCTTTGTTAGTATTGTAGTTAGTCGATACGGAGGAATCAAAAGTTGGGTATTGCAGAATCCTACTATATGAATATGTCAACTACAACGCGCTGATGCTTCTTAGCGAGGTGTTCTGGAGGTCGAGGCAAGCAAAGTACAGATTCTTGTTGGCATCTAGATCGAACTAGTCAACGCCTCTGCTGTGGGGATTTATTGTGGCAGAAACCCAACTTCCAAGCCAACTTCCCGCTTGGTTTGCCAAGTCGATGAGACCTAGCGTGGTCGATCCAGCCCCTCTCCCCACATCTACTATCTCTCTTATTCTCTCGACAGTGACTGGACCATTTCAGCTTTCTCTGTAGGGACTCAGCCGTAAACCCTGGCTTTCAGCTCACAAGCCACTTTTATAAGCTAGTACTGGTCTAGCCTCCTATCGCCTCAGCCCGCGTCTCAAAAAATGGATCCAGGCCGTAGCCACGCAGTAAGATGCCGAGCAGCGATAAAAAGAAACCCCGTGAGCTGAAGGCCTGACTTGGCTGGCGTTTAGATTCCGTCAGTATGGAAGATGTGTTTCTCAATATTTCCAAAGTGGGTACGAATTCCTTTCAATTTGCGAGACATTTCCGCGGAGATTCCCGATCCCAGGAAGTCATATGTTGTTCCTCTAATGGCGCTTTACTTTGCACATAACTGATTGGGCACGTTCCAGGCTTCGATCTTTACGGTTTTGCTGTGTCTAGATCCGGCAATTGACTTACTCCCTTAATATCTTCTATAACATACATACTGCACTGTGCCCGTATGTAGGCGGGGGTAATGAATATTGGCTTTTGCTAAATCCGAACTTGGCTTGCACATCTCTGCTTAGCTATATTATTAGTTTCACCCAGTTGTGGCATGGTAAAGGCATCCTATTCCGGCTAACTTAATATAATTAAGAGAATAATAATTAATAAAGTAAATTAGATATATTAAGGTGAAAAGGTTATATTAGTAGCTAGTAGGCTAAGTTTTAGAAAAGTGCTAATAAATATATTTTATGTTTTAATGCTTTTTATATAAAGCTAATTATAAATAGAAATAATAGTATTTCTAGTATAATATACTTTTAGAG
>JABCJZ010000428.1:4133-22447 GCA_013184445.1 Fusarium sp. NRRL 53497 | reverse complement strand
ATATAAATACTATGCTGTAAATAATTATGAATAATATTTCAATTTATCTCCGAAGAGCGACAACACAGAACCAAACTTCATAGCCGCATTGTCTGATTTGTGCAAAACTTCCTTGGTAGAGTTGAAGAATTACTCATGGTTAACATCTTGCAGAGACATGGCCGTCAAATCCACTTGTTCAGTTCCTCACTAGATTAGGATCGGGTCGGCCCGGTCGCGGTATAGATGAAAAACTCCTACATAACTTATAGCGCCTTACCCCTATATAACTGTAGTGCTTGTCAATAAAGTCTCTCAGTCTCTGCCAAGTTATCTTCTTGACGGGTCTTCCGAAGCTCCTCATGCTTCGCCCCAACGTCTCTTCCCGACAACACAAAGCCGTCAGTGACCTTGTCGCGTAAGCGAAAGTTTATGCTAGAGACCCAATCTCATCACCTGACATTGTTTAATACTTTCCAAAGCCTAAGCTCTCAAAGCTTGATCCGTCGCCCAGGCCAAAGCGATCCATCACCACTAACGTGTACTCCGGCTCATATGCCGACTCATTCGCCATTTCACCTCTTTATTCGAACATTTTAACGGTCTCACTACGGGTTAAAATGAATAAAGTCTACATTCCATAAAGTCCAACGCGACCTCCCTGTGGAAAGAAAGTTTCTTAAGCGACTTCAGTACGTTAATCTTGGTGGATTGCCACAGGTAACTAAAACTTTCGCTGGCCTCAACCAACTCCTTAGCTCGTGCTCGACGATACAGGTACAGCCATTATAATCTCTTCTGATAGGTCGTCAGTAGTTTTGCTTTTTCTGGGCATAGTACGGCATACATTTCGACTCCTGTTCGTGCCCACCTACAATGTTCAGGGGAAAGACATAATGAATATGACAGAACAACTGAACCGCTGTCAACACGAAGCGAACATCTAAAGAGAACAGTAGAACTCCAACAAAGATGGTCAAATGCACAGAATCAAAGAACATAGCACAACTAGAGAGGGGGGAGGCAATGAGTATCTCCATGTCTCGTGCTTGTTGCCAATATCCAGAACAGTCCTCTATCCAGGTCCTGTACATGCTATGACCCACACTTCTAATGTGTTGTGCGTGGTTCTAAGGGATTACTCGCAATGCTATGTAGTGTTCTGAACTGACCTTACCTTAGTCTGGGGTCTAGAGTGAGACCTCGAGTCATTTGCGTTTACTTACTAGCCGCACCGCAACAAGCGCGCTGCTACCGCAGTGTGAACAACGCATCGCGAGAACATGATATCCTTTGGGTTAATAGAGAATATTCGCTCTGAGCATAAATATCTGCTCCTGCTTGTCTCTTCAAACCGTTTATCGACACTCAACTAACAATCGTGCCAACAACTCCAGACTTATTTCCTTCGGAAACAGTTTGGATAAGGTAACGGCAATCACTTCTACTTTCCATACCCAACAAGTCATTAAGATGGACTTCACCAGACGCGAGGAGGAGATGGCCAGGCTCCGTATCATGATGTGGGCCCTCGAAGTCGAGGACGGCGATGGCGATGCAGAAGGTCCAGGGGAAGGCCCCAGCTCCCCTACCACACTTTCAGAGTTGACACGTACGCTTGGTCGTACAAAGTTGTCTGAGGCTAACTCCTTTGGGGAGAAGGACCCAGGCACACGTTGCCAGATTTTGGAGGACAGCATCGCGTCTCTCCTCAATGATCTGCCACCTCCTCGAGTGGTGTATATCCATGCAGTGTCACCCGGCTCAGAAACCTCACCTGCCATGTCAACCCAGATCTCTAACTGGGATATGATAGCGAATCCACACCCATCTCTCTCAATCAGCAATACCTTCATTCGTGATAGTATTGTTGAGCATCAGAAGAGTGGTGGCTATATCACTCGGCATGTTCTTCGACTGGTGGATCAGGGTAAGATGGTTTGTTCAAGCCCTATGAAGTTTGAGAAACCATGGCCGTTGAACAAACCTTCTACATACCCCAAGTGGAGGTTGGTGCCGAGCGCCCTTCTTGAAAGCGTCGAATAGCGCGACATCGAGCTTATATGCATTGAGGACATGAAGCTGGTTAGCAAGATCGTTATGAAAGAGATGGTCTTCGAAGACTCTTTCAAGCTTGTGCCTGCTACTGTCATGCATCAGATAGAGCCAGAGTTCTATCACCTTGAAAGACTCGGTAAACGTATCTTGGCCTGGAGGCTTTTCGGCGTTCTCAACCTTGACTATTGGATGGACCGCCATGGTTACTTCATCAGCGGTCTCCCCTAAATGCGAGGTGAGGTCGCCTGGTGTAGATAGTAGGATAACTGGTTGTGCTCTGTCAGTCCTAGGGCTTGGTAGATCATATGCGGCAAGGTAGTTGCTAGAGATTTGGTGATTTCCTTTTGTAACTTTGGTTATCCAGGGGTCGTTGTGGAGTTGGTGAATTTTCTTTCTATGGAGAGTTATGTAGAAATGGTTGGGCCAAGTCAAGCGAGGGGGCCACGAATACTCATTTAGCGCTGGTAGCTAAATAAGACCTATCCAGATGCATTGCCTTGGAGCTCCCCTACTGCCAAGAACTCAACCATAGTGTAAGAGGTCTTTCGAGCTGCGGAGACAGACAGGTATCTCATCTCATCCTGGCGAGGCACAGCAGATTGCAATACTTCTCCTTCATCTCATAACTCATTAAATACCTGATGGTTACTCGAGACCCGCCACTGATCAAAAGCCCTTGTGATATTATAGATAGCAGCAATGTTGCCGAGCGGTATCTTTGAGTTCCCTCCAGCCTCTTCAGCGGTTTCATAGGAATCTCTGATGTCGATTGGCAACCAGCCTGGCCCCTCCCAAGTCTTTTCGATAATGGCTGCAGCCTCCTCATGAGGAATGGGGATATTGCTGGGCATAGCCTGATTAAGGGTGAGGAGTCTAGCGACTGCCTCCACATTGGGCTTGTCAGATATTTAGTGCGGCAGATAGAAGGCGCTGGGATGGGGAAGAAGGACGGTTTGCAACATCTGTACATTAGACACCAATAGCTATCTAAAGAATGAAATGTTAGCCGTAGGTGCGATAGATCGGGTGAGAGACAGGGGAGTTACATACAGTGTGTTATAACAGTTGAACCTCAATCGAACGAATCCAAAGACATTGGGACAAATGCGCCAGGCCGAAAGATGAGGTTGGTGAGTTGCGGATCTCAAAGTAAAGATTGTTTGAGTGTTATAACGTTTGAGTACACGGGAAACGGAAGTCAATTGCCAGCATGCTTCGATTGCCCTTTTTTTAAGCAATGGAATGCTGTGGTGATCATCTCGTCGTTTGTATGCATGTTTCCTTGATGCGTTTGTTCAGGATGGGATGAGGGGCTGAGGATGAGATTCTTTTTCAGTTTAATCGTGCAGTCGACTTAGGTTCTGTCACATTTCCGCGGCCCCTTACGAAAAGCTGTGTACTTGTCTAAAACGGCAGTCGAGAGGAAAGATTGTGGTTGAGAACCCAGGATTTGTTGCTTGTGACTATAAGTTCTTATAGTGAACATTGCTGTTCCCTCCTTTTGAACACTGGCCAATCGATAGTCCTAGACAACGGATACTTGGAATCAGGACAGGAGACTCCACGAAGATCAAGATGCAGTAACTTACTCGGGCATAGCATCAGTGAAACGCCATCCATCGGGCCTGTAGCGGCTACTTCGTTGCATGATAGCTGACCTATGGATACACCAAGCTCACATCGTGGCCATTGAACATCAAGAGGCGCATGAGGTAAAGTATTACATTCCGGCAACGTGAAGGTAAGACTATCATGCCAATATAGCTAAAGTTAAGCCCTTTTATTATACCGAGTAGCAGTCATCTCATATCTAATCAATGTCTCATCCCCTTCGCGTTACAATGTCCGTCGCGTGCTTAAGGTACCCAATACATTTACAAGATAGAAGAGCTAAGCTCAAGTACGCCCTTTCTTGGGAGAGTGAGCCTTCTAGTAATCGCCATTGGTAGCGGCCCCGGAATGATCAGACTCACTGCCCTGAGCCTCCTCAGCCATTTCGTCGAGTGGCTTCAGGGCCAAACCAACAGCTCGAAACCATGCACGCATCTTGGAGTTTTGAGCCCGCAGGGTGTCGATGCCCCTCCTCTGTAGCCTAAGCCTCTCTTCCAACCCGTCTAGGCGAAGCAACAAGCCTTGGTAGCCGGAGGATGACGCGCTTCGTTCGAGGTTGGTAAGTCTTTCTCTGACTGCTTGGAAATCACTTGTGGTGGTCTTGTGTTGGATTTCTTTAAGGGCAGAATTGAGGGTCTCGTGCCAGGCCTTTTTGTTCTGATAACATAGCGTCAGGGCTGGAAAGGATGACTTGTATTAGAATGCACTTACAATACGACCGCCTCTGCTAGCCCTCTCGGCCATCCAGTGTAGGGACTCAGAGGCATCGCGAATGTGGTGCAGGTCTTTGTCTGGCTATAAAGGTCAGCTAGGGATGTATTCTCGCCGTGGTTGAGATATGGCAGGTTGTCATATCCGTACAAGTGGCACATAGACCTTGAAGACTTAGTATGGTAGTTGATTAAGATAGGATAACGAGGAGCTCACCTGCCAGGCCTCTTATACAGACCCATTGAGGATTCTCAGGCCACTTCTTGATACATGGGATACAAGGAACGGAATAAGAGTCTTCATCTTTGATGACCAGAAGGTCTTGCGTTTGGTTGCGTTTTGCGCCGGTGCTGTCGTCCTTGTGTTTCCTGGTAGAGGGAGGAAGCAGGCTGGGTCGGCCACTTTCTCGCTGAAGGCTCATGGACTCTTGGTTTGTGTGCCTGGGGTAAGCAGCAGTGCTTTTCGTCGGTCCCGGCGTTTCGGTGCGTTTACTGTTGCCATTGTCACAAGAAACTAGTGTCTTGGGAGCTTGTTGATCGGAGGATGCCTTGTGCGGTTTGCGTGTACTGTCTGGTGAACATTAGTATATCGACGTTCGAATGTAGGGCTGAACTGACCTGACACTGGGTCCCTGAGGAGATTTTGTCAATGGAAGGGCTGCGAGTGGTTAGACGTTGTTTTTGGCTTACCTGGTGAAACATTTTCAAATGCGAGGTGGCGAACCCGGTGTTGGCGAAAGTAATTGAGGGCCCGTGGTGATAATGGTGGCGATGGTGAAGTTTAGCTTGGTGTAGAGAAGAGGGGGAAGATATACGGATGAAGGGCGGTGGGTGGAAGACGGAGACTGCCTGAACATTAAACGCACTCGAGACCAGGTATCTCTGAGTCAGGAAAGCTACATCCTGCTTGACTGTGGTAGCGCTCAAAGTGAGGGGACGTGGCACCTCAATGGCTATCGAAGTGGGTTGTATCCGTTGTCAGAAATTACTCTGGTACAGACCTTGAACGGGTCGGCGGGTCGGCGGGTGGGAGAACAAGGGGACACGGGGATGAGTGCCGTCGGGGGTGGAGAGGGCTGAAACATGGTTATCAGCCCAACGACAGAACAGCCTATCCCCAGATTTGCCCCAATGACCCGGTTACGATCCAGGTACCGATCGATCTGGGAACAAGATCTGCTAGTTAATCACACCCAGGTATGCCTAGCTAGCTCTGACGACGCGGAAACCTAGTCTGGATACTTGCTCTCATTACACTATCACCTGCATTTGCTCCACTTCTCATGCATCTGTGTCTTATAATGCAAACGGCCACTGACGAGAAGTCTCCCAACCAGATGATCGAGGGAACAACGCTACCAGAGGCTTGCTTGATTGTTTTTTGCAGACTCAACCCGGATACGTCAAGGGGCATAGTCCGCAAGTATTCGTGATGCTCTTCAGATGCCTTTCCGATATCCGAACTACTTACTATCTCGAAGATGATCCGTAAGTCCCATTTCACACCTTTTTCTTCTCAATCAATTCAGTCACCTTTCGGCTCTGTGATTTCAATTTCTTCCACTTGGAGGCAGATTGTTTGAGGTCCCGTTAATTTGTCCTCAACATCTTACATTAAATAAGAAGGTCCCATAGGACCCTTGACATGAATTCCCCGTGGGTACTGTGAATTGCCAAACCTAAGCATCACTTAAAAGCTTGTCGAATCAAGTTTAAAGGCTGCATATCCGCTCCCGTTTAAGTGAAATGGAGCACTTTCTCAGGCCATTTTTTGTTAGCCGAATAAAAAAACTCTTAATACCACATATACAGAACGCTAGTTGATTGAGTGCGATAGGCTTGTTAACTCCAGTTTGGTGGCTGAAAGTTGGTCAGACAAGACAAGGGGGCGCTTGAAGCAAAATAGTCGAGTGAAAACAGATCTTGAGCCTTAATAAGATATGAAGAAAACTGACAGAACTGGTTCAACGAGCTTCTAATCGGTGGAACATGTAATATTGTGAGCTTTCTCTTGAGGTCTGTTTGAAGAAGCTCTGATGGTGAAATTCCCTCGTACAGTTGTTAGAGCACCCCTATTCCGGTGGAAATCCCCCTGCCATTAGTGTTGTCAGCTGGAAATTAGCTCCTGCCAGGCACCAGGGTCTCGGCTTGACTGTTCGTTTTCAGGGTCAAAAGTATTCCCCATAAATGCGTTCTGCACGACTTGACCTTCCTGTCGGTCGCATTGTGAGATTAAGCTGAAGTACCATGTATTCTCGGCCCTCATTAGCCAGCGAAAAACGTTAGAAAAGAGGCACCTATGACGACTTTCTCTTGATTCTTAGGTAGGTTAGTCACAAGCTGAATTGCTACACGATCGGGCCGTCATTAATATTGAACTTTGTTCTTCTACTTTGCCCTTAATGACTCAATTTTGCTCCAACTAGGCACTCGCCCGGTCGTAGTCGCTTGACGGTTCCACTGCTGAGTCAAGTGACTTTGGCGACCTATGTTCTCTTGATGAGCACACACCAAAATCTTCCCTGAGAATCTTGTTCAGGAGCGGGACGGATCTTTTGAAAGACTTCGTGTGCTCTCTTCGACCAACACCTCTACCTCCAGACGGACGGCAATCGTGATATGTTCTAAGTTGCTGAACATCTCCTGTAGCTGGCACCCTTCGTACGCTCTTCCCTCATCCCATTGCCTACTTCGAACTGTGCCATAGGAGTCTGGAACACTAAGCGGCCAACACAAAAGCTCTGAAGACTCTGGCTACCAGTTATTCAAGAGACAAGAAGCCGGCAGTAACGACAGCCATAGTAATGTCTGGACCTCCAAACGCCAGTGGCTCTGACCGTAAAGTCAGAGCGTTAGCTATATTCACAACCTACGTTCCACGTCACAAGGAATAGGCCACGATTGCAATTACACGATCTGGCTGGAATCTCAACAATTCTCATCATTATTCCTCTCAAAGTAGGTTGGCAAGTTTGTGACCTGCGGCTAATCACTACAAAAAACACAAGCTTTCTTGGAAAGGAAAAGTCTGATCGACTCCTCGGCTATGACCCCACCTTGCTTTTGCCGTGTTAATGGCAAGGTAGCCCTGAGAATAATAAGTGGTTAATTATCTTGGGATCTGAACCAAATGCACTCTTTTCCTCAAGTCTTCGTCCTTGGCTATGAGCTTAGAGACCCTCGCCACCAGGCTCTTCATGGGATCTGTTTCTTCGATTCTGAGGTTGAATTCGTAAGGTTTGTCCAGATCCTCGAATTTCGTGGTGATTTTATAGATCAAAGTTCAGTAAAACTGACCTTCTACAAGGACATACTACACGAAAGGCATCGCATCGAGTTCAAGTCCATCAAGAATATCAATAAAATCGACAGCAATTTCACCCAGATCCTCTGCCACGACAACTCCTTGGGAATATACGAACAGTAGGCCGCACCGGAGTTAATTACTATCTATCGGTGAAGTGCTTCGGCTCCCAGCTTGACCGTGGTCTTCGAGTGTGATATAACCAGGTTCTCGGACCAATGTGCGGTTGTAGCCCATCTCTACGGGTTTCGAGTCCTACAGGAGACCTATAGGCTTCACCAAGTGCTTCAAGCAGATGTCGAACGACGACGTCGACTTGATCTCTGACGAGGAAATCAAGCAGTTTGCTGCACCAGCGACTTACAGATGCGATCAGCACCATCATCATGACGACCGAGAGGACGAATATCACCACAGTCTCGAGATTGACCACTCCAGATACCATGGCCGGCAAAAGGTTTCATGTCAACGTCACGATCAGACTGGGTAAGGCTACAGGACACTCAGACGACGAAGTGCACGTCCCTGCGCCTACATAGGAGTTACAGCGCGTTAGTGGTTCAAATTGGCAAAAAGAACATACAACAGCGGGGATTCGCTGGTCGTCACCGACCCAACTACTAATCCGCCGGTTAGTGGCTTGACTATGGGAGAGCGGACGGGATCCCGTATTTTCCACTACCTTTGGTCGTATGTATTGACTGTTGACTAAGTGTAGAATATAAAGATAATTGTGAAATCACAGTAATACTTTAATTAAGCAATTGTTCAGTCACTCTTCTGAAGTTTACTGTGTCCACGCATTGATATTTATCCACCGCAACCCTCAGTTAAGCAGTTTAATTATCTAGCAGAATAATCAATTTATATATTCTTGGCAGATACAGAGACTCAACAAAAATTTCTCCCCTCTTATAGTCGACTGCTGCACCATCGTGTAAGACATTAAGTGTTGCGCGCTATTCTCCACTAGTGGCCTACCCTGCATTGCCTGCATTTCAGTTATGTCAAACCCAGTAATACCTCTATCGACCCTCTTTAACCTCAAGCGAGCCTTTTATTACTTGATCACAAGACAATGATTCTAATGTTGTGCGTGGTGGGAATGTAGTTAATCAGATACCACTCGCTCGTGGTACTCACTTTCATAACAATCATGCATTTGACTTTCTCAATATTACCTCAGATACAGACCGTGGTACTTTCAAATTGACAAGATTCAAAAAATTTCCCCGCTCCTTTCCAACTCGAGGATATCTATTATTAGTAAATAACCTATAGAGAGGTTCACTATTGATAGAATGCTGAGACTGTTGTTCCGACAGAAGGATCTGTCAGAACTATATCTCAAGATGGGATGCACTGGGTAATTACCTTGCAAATACCTCTCCATATTTGCCTGTCGTCTTGAGTTGGGCGGAGCTCATGCTTGTGATGGCGATTAGTATGACAATGATGTCAGGAATGGAGGGCACGACCATCCTGCAAGCTTCTCATTGTGGCCGTGACCAACACCTTCCCTTGCTCGAATCAGGTTTATTATCCGCACATGCCGTCCTTCGATGTTATTCTTCCAATTTCCGTGCGGATTCCTGGCTAGATCTGTATTGTCATCCGTTACACGATGATCAGAGACACCTGAGAGACTTGGGCATTCTGCCTCCGCTTCCCGTCGGCTTCTCGTATTTCTCATGTAGCTCGCAGAATAGTGCCGTAGTAAAAGGACGTCGCGCGATCATGGTTTCAATTCAGAGTAGTGACGGACGTGTTGCTGTGGAGTAATTCCCCACGTATGTTAATATCCGTCAGTGAGCCCCTACTCTCTACCTGCTATAGTTAGACGTCCCATGACATCACCTTGCCAAACATTGATCATCTTCCTTCTACAAATTTGGCTTATTATACATAAGAGCTCACCACGTGTCACTAGACAGGGCTGGCGGTTGACATACGGCAGGAGACTCATGTTGTTTATCTAGGCAGATGAAGTATTCATCACGGACGTGATGACTTCCAAACCAATACAGTTTTCTGCCTGCTATCAAGTTCCTCGAGTGCATGTACTTGCTATACCTATGCATGATTGCATTCTACACATGGAACGTGTATTGGGAGGGAAAATGGCCCCTGCTTGGTAGGCCTGAAACTACACAAACGTGAGCGACATGGCTGTGGCGATGTAAGATCCAAAGAGTTTTAGTTCCCGATAACAACAGTAGTCGTACCGTAAGAAGCCCAAGTTTAGAAGGGGGCGTGGCTGGTACTTCCCTTTGTCGGTTTGACTTGTTAGAGTGAACGGGGTTGGTGTCATCGCACTCTGACGGGACAAGCCATTTCTTAGAGTTTTCTTTGGGTCAAGTTACATTCGAGTATCCTAACATTGACTGATGTGGAATCATACTACTCAAAACTTCGTGGTAGATATGCAGAGATCCTACGGGGTGAAGCTCCCCCTTCACCGTTTAGGTAATCCAACTTCTATGTCTTCTGAGATAGGATGGTTACTCGACCTGTACGTCAACAGACCCAAGTAATTCAGAGTCAATATGATGAAATCTTGGAAGATGCGTAACATTGATCGCGGCGAGATAGTGTACAAGGTCACTCACTCAATGAATTAAGGGGCTGAAAATTGCGTCTAAGGCACGTCATTCAGGAGTCCTCATCGGATGTTCACCCCATCCGTGCCTCAACCTTGTACAGTCCTCCCCTCCTATTACTTTTACCGTCACATATTACTAGATTTTCAGTCAAGTTTGTTTGAAGATACGAGGCCTCTTGGTGAGTCATAATATCGCTCATGTCATCATCAAGGATTAATAGGCACAATGCCGCTCTTACACCAGCCACGCCAGAAACGACACTTTTCCAAAGGATCAAGAATTCATGTCTGTTTTTCTGTTGACTTAATATGTCTTTCACGGCGCATGCGAATATGCTTGCACTGTGTGGGAAAATTTGCACTGGTAGTGTTTCCAATATCGGGAGGTAATGCACGCGCCCTTGAGCACCAGCCTTCTGTCTCATCGAGGTTTGTGTATCATCCCAAACCCGAAATTCGACATGTAGACTCCCGTTATTATAGGGGTCGACATATCATCATCGTCCGTCTCGCCTTTCTGTGGAAAGTAATTGGTCTAAGGTCTGCAAGGACGATTTAACTTCCTTCTCACTTCTCACCCCATTTTAGTTACAAATACCGCAAGTGATTCCATTTAAATATATCTCATCAAGTTCATGTCATTGTTTCTTCTGTCTTTATGCAAGTTAACCTTTCCTTTAAATACTTCAGGCTTTGACCATCCACGGTTACCTTCCCACCGAGCTCAACATTTTCCCTTGTCTCCGAGTTCCTCATCAAGTTGACGAGCTGTAACGCCAACCACTAGAAAGAAAGCAAGCCAATCGCGGCTAGGAGCTGACAACGAGTCTTGTCCCTTCACCTTTCCCGCTCTCGCATGCGATCTGTTCTTTTATCTAGCGGCTGCTTGGTTAGTTACACTGTTAACCTTCATCCATTATCTGGGTACATTTTCATCCTATCTTTCGATGCTAGAGAAGCCCGTATCGCAGATGCTGCTGCGATTGCCATGTTATTTCCTCTCACTAGAGCGAACATTCACATTCAGCAATATGTTCCCGTTGACTCTTTTGCACCAGTCTACGAACACGAAAGACATATGAACCCAATGGCGGTCATTTCATTCGATCTGGTTTTTTGACCTCTAACGTTATGACATTTAATCGTGCCCTGGTTCTATAGATAGCGGTATTCACAATGTATGAAAATTGGGGTTTTGAACCAACCAATTTAAGCGAAAACACAAGCCGGAAGTCAGGGAGAATGGAAAATCTCATGCATTATCTCATCATTTCCTCTACTAGAATATCGACCATCAAAACTTGTAACTACATAGATCAATCCAATAGTTATACAACAACTATCCTATCATTTCTTTTGACAATTATAGTATCATTCATAATATATACCTCGGTGTTTCAGACGCAGCGCCAATCTCTATCTCCGGTCGGTAGCGGCGTTGTTAGTAGTCACGTCGACCCGCTGAGGTCCACGAGTCGGGACTCATGTGCGAGGAGCAAAGGATAGCATGGGAATCGTAAAAAGCTTACATAGTTCAACAATCTGGTCTTACTCACATGAACGTCGGGATTTGAGAACCATAGAGGCCAAGCCAAACATCTTTTGACTTCATCTTTATGCAGCGCATCGATCGGGAGTCAGGTGGTGCACAGCACAAAACAATACGAACCGGATATGCGCCGGGTGCGGCATTAGAGCGCGCAAAAGGTATAGAGGTTTGGAGAAAGAGTATATTAAACGAAAGGTTTTTAACTTTCATGTAGTTTCTTTCAAGACTAGAGAACTATTACAGTAATATAATAAGCTATTAAATACAGTTAGGCTGAAACGTTATACTGAGAGAAGAGTCGCACCTATTTTTACTAATAAGGGAATATAGCAGTTAGAACATATAAGGAGACTTAATAAGTTTGCAAATAGATTTTCAGTATTTGGAAAAAAGACTAGAACAGCTGAGTAGAATAGAGTTATGAATTATTACAACCCTTCACACAGAGTCTTGCTGTACAGCCAATGTCCGTTAAGGAAGGCTTAAGATAGTATGACCTGACCTAAGCTCTTTTCCATATTAGTTTTCAGCCATATACTAAAATTAAATAGCGGCAATCCGGCACGGCACGACGAACCGGGGCGAGCTGACATACCAAGAGGAATTTTAAACCACTGTGGCTTGGGCCTCGACTGAGTCCTCCACCCACATGAGCTTCTGCGTCCAATAATTTGGTGTCCGACCCCAATCTCAGCTCGCCACTGAGTATCATCGGCTGGAGTAAGTCTGCCGCTTCCGATAATTTCAGACTCAGCCGTAGCAGCTAAAGGCCGCTAACAAACCATTAGCTTTCATATTGCAGCTCTGGACAGAGGGGATAAACCCTATTTGGAACTATCATGATAGCTGAGCAGGATAGAGGCTGCGATTGGGCGAGTCACCAAGCGAGTATATTGATCTTGGATGTATATGCACTATATATAGAGTCAATGTGTCCGTCCTCAAGCACCTATCCCAGACACCGTTGAAATACAAGAAATACAACAGCAGCGGTACAACAAACAAACGCTATAAACTGGTGTGCATCATCAAGCAGACATGACTTGGCATGCCCAACTTACGCTGGTGCTGGCACTGGTTGGCCTAGTGGCCGCTGCGTGCTCTGGCATGTCAGACGACTGCTCCTCCAATCCGATCCCGCTGCGGCGCTTCAACCCACTCAACTTCCATCCCAATACATGCAACCTCAAGTGGAATCAAGGCTGCACCATTACGGACAAGCACGGCGGGCTACAGCAAAAGCCGCCGCCTTTCTCACTATGCATTTCGGGTGGCCAGCCGGCTGGACTGCTGCCCATCGATGTGTATACACTGGCGATGCAGAATAATGACTTCGCCCCTAAATCGGCCGAGTACACGCTACATGGCCTGTGGCCTGGGTCGGCGGGCGGCACTGGCGCGAAGAACCAGCCCTACGGCTGCTTGAATGGCGAGGAGTTCGACGAGACGATCCTCACAACCTTCAATGACCTGCTGAGCTACTTCTGGCCGACAGATGCAGAGTTCCACAACACGATGCAATGCTTCATCCTGTCCGAGTGGATGAAGCATGGCACCTGTGCAGTAATCCCCGGCGCTGACGGTACAGCGTTCCGACTGCCACAGGAGGCCTACTTCCGCACCGCGTTTGTCATAGCCAACGAGTTCAACGAGAACGCCGCACTACGCCAGCAGCTGCAGGATCCCGAACTGGAGCCTCTTGTTAACACCCAATGCATACAGTGCGCATATCTGGCAACGGAAGGCTGGACAGGCACGGATGTGGCGAGCGTGCCGCGTATGTCGAGGGACTGCATTGATCAGTGCTTTGCGTGTGGTGACCATTGGGATATATGCCCGCCAGCGCAGCTAGATAGCACCGTGCAGCTAGACCCCAGCAATGCGCCGCTGCAGAAGAGTGACAGTAGCAATGGAAATGCAAGCTTCCCGCTGCTGGAATTTGCTATGCCGGCCCTCATGAGCAGCGACAATACATCCCCCTGGGAGGGCACCTGGCGCTCATTTGGCGCCGAGCAGCTCGGGTCTGGCAAGTTCGAGTTCGCGCAGACGTTTACTGATAGCGCCTTGACCGTTACTACCGACAGCCCATACCCCTCGAAGTGCACCTACGAGCGGCGCGGCCCTGGGAAGCTAGTACTGCATTGTGGCGGTGCCAACCCCCATCTGGAGGGCTGTTTGGTACAGCGGCTACCAGATATTGGCGGGCTTGAGGCAGCCTTCCTGGCGTGCAACCATACTGGAGAGCCGGCGCCGGCGAGCTTCTACGCTGCTATGGATACGCCTGGATGTGGTAACTTTCTTATGTTCCGCTGTAAGGCGTCGGCGGCAGACTGTTACTTTTCTCCAGATGATATTCCGGCGGCCGGTAGTAAGGCTTCTAAGCCCGAGACCGAGACAAAGATTGAGTCCGAGTCTGAGTCTAAGCCTAGCCCTGTGAGCCACGTCCAGCCTGGCATTGCCGGAGCGCCTCCAATGCTGCTGGGCTCATGGCGCTCACTCCAGGTATCCAGTCACTATGAAAAGGGCCTCGCGCGATGGAACTTTACTGCCGACGGTCAGGCGTCGTTACAGTGGCCAAACTACCCCAGCCGCAGCGTGCAGCGCTACTCAGTCTCGCATTCCCATGAGGGTCCCAACCTGGTGCTCCTTGCCGACGCCAGCGGCACTATCACTACCTGTCGCTTCCACTTCCAGTCTCAGCCGGTGTACTCATATGCCGTACTCGACTGCGGAGTAGATAAGAACAACACGAAATGGGCTATGGGCCGGTGCAACCCGTGCAACACCCACTGTCGCTACTCATGCAGCGCCGAGAATGACTTGTGTGGCGCGGGCTCGTGCGACCCAGCCGAGTCGGTGCAAGGAGCATCTGCCGACGCCCTACCCTCGCCGCCTCTTGATACACACGCAACAATTAAAGAAAGCCATAACTGGTGCACGCCAGAAGACTCCAGCTGCTGGCCCACCAAGACAGCCATCCGCAAGCTGGAGCAGGCGTTGGACCCTACAGTGCCTCGGCTCGGCGTCCGGTGGAAGAGCTATCCGCAGCCGCAGCCGGCGCCGGTACCAATGGGCTCCATCAACAACCAGTCCTTCTACGGCCTGGGTAATGCGCCTGAGGGCCTTAGGGCTCTGTACTACTATGAGGACGTTGCTGAAATGCAGCTCCCGTGCTTTAATCTTGCTAAAGGCGCTACCGTATGGAACGTCGCGTCAGATATGTGCAAGGCGGCGTTGCATGGAAACGAGTACCGCAATTGGAATCCCTTTATCGTTGTCTTCCCGCTCAACGAGCGCCATATAGCCGCCGCCCTTACATTTGCCGCACAGCATCGCCTATGTATCGCTACTGCTGGCACCGGTCATGAGTATAACAGCCGTAACTCATGCCCGACTGGCGGTATCCTTATCCGCACAATCCTGCTTAAGGACAAGGCTTTTATGCCCACCTGGGATGAGGATCGAGCTCTGGCTCCTGCTGGCGCATTCCGCTTTGGCGCTGGTTCTATCTTTGCCGAAATGCACGCCTTCTCGAAAGAGCACGACCGCGTTATTGCATCAGGCTGGTGCTCTACTGTCGGCATGGTCGGCTTCCATCTCGGCGGCGGCCACGGGCCCTTTGCGCCGTCTATGGGCCTCGGCGTCGATAACCTGCTGGAGATTGAAGTTCTGCAGGTCGGCCGCAATACCTACGGCCAGCCTGTCGTCCATAAGAAGGTCGCCAGTCGTCGCCACAATCCGCAGCTCTTCTGGGCCATGCGCGGAGGCGGCGGCGGCGTCTGGGGCGTCATTCTCTCTATGACGATTCGCGCCCACCACGTGCCCGACGGAGGCCTTAGCCACGTCTTTATGAACCAAACTGGCACCTTTTGCCAGGACTCATCGAAGTTTGGCTATGAGTGGCTACGCCACATGTGGACTCGCTTTACCGTGTGGCAGTTGAACCTTAACCATAAGGTCAGCACGCAGCCCGCCTTCTTTATCAATACCACCGAGTATAAGAAGACGAAAGACCTCTGCAAAGTCACTTGGCAGTTCAACTTTGAGTACTTCTACGCCGGCGGTCAGGCAGAGCACGACTACATTCGGTTCCGCGACAACCTCAAGGACGTGCTGCAGACGAAGACCGAGCAGGAGCATAACTTTAAGTCGGCCTATAAGTACCTCCTCACCATGCCTGCCGATAAGTTTCCACTCGCCGTTAATAACCCGCTGCCGGCGCCGCATCCGCCCTCCGACGCGGCCACCGGCTCTCAGAACTCGGTGTTTGTCTCGCGGCAGGCCATGGAGACAAAGTTCGCCTCAACCATGATGGATGTGCTGGATATCTGCGTGAAGTCTCTGGAGCATCCTGACAAGACGTCGCCGGATCCAAATGGCTATCGCTGCGGCTTCCACTACCTCTACACGTCGCTGACGGGCAATCTGGGGAGCTCGCAGCCGGGCGACACGGCCATCTCGCCAGGCTTCCGGTCGGCGCTCATGCTGTGGAATGCGCGCACCTTGACGACGAAGCAATCAAATGACACAGTCTACAAGCTTGGGCCGAACAGCTATTTCTCCGAGAGCTCGTATGTGATGCATAACTGGACGGCGAGGTACTGGGGCCAGAAGGCGTACGAGCAGTTGCTGGCTGTAAAGAAGGCGCACGACCCGGGGAATCATTTCTGGTGCCATCATTGTGTTGGGGATAATCCGTATGATGCATATGGAGAGCCGCTAGGTGCTGCGGCTGATTTTGTTAAGGAAGATGAGTTGTAGGGGCAGCGGCATGTTGGCTGAATGCTGGCCCAATATAACCTCTGGCCTTCGCAAATTAGGTATTGTGTAAAAGACTTTGTTCTGCCTCTAGTAGCCAAATAAGTGACTTTGGAAGAGACTTCCCAAGAACCGACGTAGAACAACTATATAGTTCTGGGTATTACTTGTATTATATCTAATGGAATGGGATGAAAAGAGGGCGACAATTCTCTGTGGCACCATTTATCAATCGAATTTTCAAGATTTTAGCATCCCATGATTTCCGGTATACTAGACAACTTCAATCTGTCAAAGAGATACTGTCCGTACATATGGTAGTCCTCTGTTAGAGGGTTTATGTTTACTATTTAGTAGTATGTTCGGCTTTGGCTTGCTTCACTGATTGATAACCACGAATACAGTTTGGATGCCTCGTGGCTGTTCAAAATAGAAATTGCGATAGCGACTATTAAGTCACTATTTTTGTTATTATGAGGTTCGTAATCAATCAAGATGCATGTTTGGAGCTTTCTAGCGCGAAGCCAATTTTGAGCCTTATCTAAGCGACGCTCCATTAAGACAAACGATCGCTCAGGTAATGTGGCGTTCAATTGGATGAAAGAATCAAGCGTTAACATGAGTATTGGAATAATCTTGCTGTAGAATCTCTACGTGTTGTCTCGATGGCCTAGAGGAAGTAAGTTTTGTAGGCTTGCATGTTTAGCTTGACGGTAGGTGGCGACTTTCGAACGCTTTCTCATGACGAGAGGGATTATTCCTGCACGCCGATTATATTCAAGTCAAACTCAAAAAGCACCAGCAGCAAGCTCGTCAGGGAAAGTTTTATCCTGGCCTCTGTCAAGAACGTGGTCTATATTGGCAATGTTTTCGTTTAGCAGGCAATAGTCCAGCCACCCTCTCGATCTTCCTAGTGCGGCTGGGGACGGGCCGACGAGATATGGTAAACACAGCCGCTAGATTCACTAGTTAGTGCCCTTGCTAAGACGGGATGTGCGGGGTAAGAGCTTGATTGGAACTCTCAACTATGTCAACCTTCTCATCAGGTACGTTAACCGTAGCACCCATGGCCGTTTCCTTAAAAAGAAGCTTCCTGTCTGCGCTTTATCCTCCCTTCAGAGAGGGTTCGCAGTGGAAACTCCTAAAGGCGACCAGGGAGCTCGTCTCGGGGCTGAGATTCACGCATGCTCAAAGCGGTATCGTCACCATCCTCGTCACCGCCGTGATCCCCGTGATCTGGATAGTAGTAGCGTAGCCAGACCAATACGAGCCAGGACGACTCAATTAATGGCACATTGCAAAAGAGTGAGGTATTTGAACTAGATAGAAGTAGAGATTTATGAGTGCTAGGTTATGATCTAGGTCGGAACCCCAGACTGTCGACGGCCTAAATACATTCTTGCACTTAATTATCCAGTCAAGTCTTTGTATTAGCTAGCCTCTTTCAAGATCTAGCACTCTCGGTGTCACACATAGGAAACTCGCATATTGATTCTATCACTATCTGTCTATTTTCTCCTCTCTTGGTATCTATAATTTATGCCAGGGAGTCATGTCGTGAATTACGCCCTGATCAATTCATCGAGACCATATATCTAGTTAATGCGCCAAAGGCTACGGTATTCACTCACCATCCTACGCGCGTTGAAGTCAGCAATATTCTCGGTGCATTTTGCATAAAATAATACGCAAAACGAAACGAATGGATACAGGGCTTCGAGCACCAAAAAACATACAACAGCG
>JABCJZ010000427.1:0-12688 GCA_013184445.1 Fusarium sp. NRRL 53497 | reverse complement strand
GTGGGAGCTTCTTGTTAACGACAGGAGAGAACAGCTCAGCAACCCATTTCTGGAGCACATCGAGTGGCTCTCTTCCCAGAACAACCAACTTCATGCGGTTCGCTGAATAGTGCTTGGCATGAAACTCGATAAACTTGTCTCTCACATTAATTCCGCGTGCCTCGGGGAGGGTCTTGAGAACCTCAAAGTTGCCGGTAGAGAAGTGACAGAAGGGATGATTGGGGTTGGACAGAGACTTTTCAAGCTGATGCAGTCTCCAAGTGTCATTTTGAAGATTTTTCTTGTTCTCTGAATCGACAGCCTTCAGCTCTCGGTCCAGAGTCTCGGGAAGGAAAAGAGGCTCAATGAAAAACTGGGCGAATCGGTCCAGAGCCTCGCGCAGAGGAGATGGGTTGGTATCTGAAGGATCCTGGTCATTGTCTGGCTTGGCAGAAATGTCGAAAAAGTAGTTCGTCGAGGTTGGTCCAGTGTAAGCATTGGAGCTTCCTGAATTGGCAGAGAGGTATTGGCCGTATTCGTTCTCAATTGGGAATTTCTTAGTGCCCATGAAAAGAAGCTGTTGACAAGCAGAAATATTAGCCCATTGTCTGTATGACATCACATCGGTTGAATTGGGGCACTTACATGTTCGACCGCATGGGCCATACCGGGGATATCAGACTCATCGCTGAAATTTCCCACATTGACGTCCAGGGCAGCGCTGGCCTTGTCCGTCTCAGGATCATGCACCAAGAGAGCCTCGAGTTCATTGCCCAGACGAATGACCCGATAATCACGATCGTCGAGCGAAGGCTTCTCGAGAGAGTCGGTAACAAGCGTCACCGGTATAGGAGCGCCTACCGCCGCCGCGGAGGCATCCTCTTCATGTTGTGAGTGAGGCATTGTGTATGTTGCAAATGCAAGGGCAAATGCAGGCGCAAAACCACAAATTCTTCACCGATACTGGCACCGTCACCGACACCGTCACCGACACGCACGGTACAGACGGGATCCGGAAACCGGAGGAAGAAAACGGCCGTGGACCGTGGTAGGCTGGTCGCAAGGGTTCGTCGAGTTGGCGGTGTTGCGTGCTCAGGTACGGGAGGCGATTGGATAATGTCGGCCCGTACAGGACGATATGCGCAAGATAATGGAACGAATGTAATCCAATTGATGCAGAGAACCGAGAGATAATGCGATACTGTACCTGAGGTAAGTATGACAATGGCAAAGCAAAAGTAAGGTACAAAGCGGCAACCCGTCCCACAGGTGAGGTTCCCAGGTCCCTAGGTTCCCTACAGGGCAGGGCAGGGTATTAGGGCGCGTCGCGGGGGAGGGCCGAAGGCTTGGAGGGGCGAGGGGCTGGACTCTACGGATACCTAGAGGATGAAGCTATTAGGTCAGTTATGTCATGAAAATGGTACCTGCACAGGTTATGAAACCAGTACCCCTCGCCTCATTGAGAGCTCTGCAAGGACATGGAGCTTACCTTAGCTTAGTTTCCTCACTACTAAGAGTCTCTCTAACTGGCTAAGGTTAGGATATCGTTGGCGCAAACTGGGGTGATTCTCGAGTCAGGCCAGTCAGGCTATTGAATCCAGCTTCTGACTTCTGTCCTTCTATGACCGAACCACTTTGAAGTCGAAAAAAGAGCTTGTTGGGTGCGCCACTCGATGTTGAGCACGCGCACAGCAGAATAGAAGTCAAGGGAGAAAAAAAAGATACAGAGGTTTATTGATTTTGGTGATGGTAGTGAAAGATGTTTTGGTGTATAGGTATCCTATTTCTAAATCAGATCAGCTATTCGACGGCCAATCTCGGATTCTCTTTGCAATCAAGGATCTTGACTGTTGTTGATATTGAGGATACGGATACAGACCCTGATGCTAGAGCAACCTTGTTGGGCGATAACTCCAGAGGCGACAAGGGTAGGGGGTATTGAGACCCGAACTTTCTGGAACCCTGCTTCGAGAAACACGACAGCTCTTAGTTGCCTTGCGGGAGCCAGGTTTGCATAGTTGTGGAGGACAGTTGTGAAGTCCCTCTCGGAGACTTTTCATTCGAGTTTCTCTCCTGATAATGTGATGTGTTCAAAGTGAGGTGGCTTTACATCAACTAAGCAGCGATTCGTCAGCAAGACGTTCCACGGATGTCTCTTGATCATGTTTATCATAAGCTTGGCCAGACAACATAAGCCTCTGCCTATTAATAAACATCATGGAATGCTGAGGCGGAAGCAGTTGTGTCTTCAGTGATAAAAGGAGGTGGCAGTGACGAAGGCAATAATAAGCATAGAGAGAGGGTAATATGAATATGCTATGCTGTTCTTTTCTCCTTTCGTAGGTATTCAAGTATTACTTACATGCAATCAAACACCAATAAGATCAACGGTCGTTTGACAGTGCCTAGGCTCCCTGTCTCAAGGTCAGTTTCTCGTAACTTAATGCTTCTCAAAATAGTTATTTCACCATTAAAAAAGAATAATCATCAGCCATTCTGACTCTTTCACTAGGAAGAAGCAATCAAGAAGATCCGAAGTAAGTCGGATATCTCGTTTCACTTGCATATGGTGACCTCCCGGCAGGCTAAATACCTAGTAGAATCATTAATACCCTGGGATTGAACCCTGGTCCGCGGGAGAGCTTTTGATGTCCCGACCAGCGGGTTGGGCGCCCCCCCTGTCGTTTGCCAGAGTGAGATGAAAGCAAAGAAGAGAAACAATTTCATAGATGAGACTTGGAGTTGAGAGAATAGTAAAAGACTCACGCTGACTGCATGGACTTTTTGCTAGGATCAATGTTCCCTGGCTTCCGCATAGGTTGCTCGCATATGTACTGTATGCTTGCTTTCGATGAGACCAGGCGAGCACCTTGTTGGTCAAAAGTCTCGCCAATTTTGGCTTCAGTTGTCTTTCAAAATGCCGATAATTGTATTATGCTGTTGAGGTGATCCCAAATGCTGGGATGATGTTTGTAGGGGTAAGTATGTAATAGGATTGGTAGGCTGTGTAAGGGATGAAATTGAATTGGTGAGAACGGCAGGCGAGGATATTTATACCCATGCTCAATACATGAATCACCACGAAACTCTACGATTATCCCTCGTCACAATCGTTGGGAGTCCCTTATACCAACCATTTCTTTTCGGAATAAGGAAAGCTTCTAGACTTCAAGAGGGAATGTTAGTGAAACACTATCTTATAGGAACCCATTACCTCTGCCATACTGCCTTGGTTCAACAATGAAGCGCCAATTGGTCAGGTACTCTGTGGGCAGAATTACCTATATACATCATTCATTAAATGCCAAGTTCGGTTTCATTTCATCACAAAAGGCTGAGCTAGCATTTGAGTTCAATGCAACTTATCAGTGCCATTTCCGTCAAACATTGCATCGTGAATCACAAAAGCTATGATGGAACTGTTTCATCCTGTTCTTTAAATTCAAATTGTAGGGAAACGGTCATAAGCCGTCTAATCATAGGTATTAAACAAGAGTCTACACAGCAATAACGAGAATTGCCGTACGCTGGGGATAACTTTCATCTCCTTTTTCCGCTTTCCTCCATTTCTAATCTTTTTGTTCTGCTCTTGTAAGAGCCAATCATATGCTCATATCCCCTACTCGCTTGACCCGAATACACAACGACTTCGAAATGGGCGCATGGCTAGCATCCTGATCGGATATACCAATCAGGTCCAGATCTAGGGAAAGACAAGATAGAGGATGTTGAAGCTGGTGGCATGATAAGCCCCACACCCAGTAGTGAGAAGGTTGTCAAAAACAGCACGCAACCTAGTACATATGGGCCATTTGACCTGTCTTGGGACAGTCTACAGCTTTGTGACCAGTCTGATGGCACTTGTAGCAAGTCATAGCCTTTCCACCCGGGGAGAACTGACTCCCTCCCCCCGAAGAGATGCCACCACCGAAGGAGATTGAGGTTGACTTGCTCAGTTTCACCTCCTTCTTTTTCCTCTTATCACGAAACTCCTTGGCCTTCGCACTTTCAGGGTTTGGCCGTGATCGGGACCGTGATCGTGAACGGCTTGGGCTATCACTAGATGGCTTTCGCTTTCGACCATGCGCTGGTGTATCTGCATCGTCCGAGCTTTCTTCTTCACTATTATCCTCGCTGTCCGAAGTCTTTTGTGGCTCTTGTTTCTGTAACTATGGTCAGCTGTCCGGGTCCTTTCCAATTACAGTCCACCGTATCAACGTGCCTGGTTTGCCGCCTTCTTGAAACTGTTTGTTGAAGTACGCCCTGTGGCTGGCGCGTCCTCATTGTCCCCTGAGTCATAAGATGAGTCGATGTCACCATATCCAACATACAAGACATTGAGCGGCGTTTTCGTCTGGCTACTAGCTTTTATCCCAGCAAAAGGGTTATCCAAAACCCATCGTGTGTCGGCACCAATATGCTCTTCCAAAGCCGCTTGACGTTTTGTTTCTTGTGCATCCATGGCAGCCTTGATTGCAGCCTGGTCAATATTCAGATCGAGGCGACCGGCCGCTGAGGAGTGTGTAGTCTTTCTCTTCTTGGAGGAATGTGTTTCTGAATCGGGAGACGAATTTTCTGAAGCCACTGCTCGTTGCATGAACTTCATAGTGAGAAGCCTCGATGAGACTGCTCTCGGTGTTTCGGGCGCCATGGTGAGGGTTTACGTGTCGGTAGATAACAAAGGTTTGCGAAGAGGTTCCGTAGGTAGCTCGTGATACTGTAGTTATAGTGGAGGGCAGAGGGCGCAAACACGCGGAACAGTAATATCTGGAGGGAAGAGGACGGCTTTTGTATCGCGATTTGCGTCTTCAAAATTGATTTACAACCTTTCCGCGCGATCCGTTAATACAAAGGCAGTAAAATTGTGTTTGTCGCAAAGCGCATGCTCTTACCTGGGCGCATTTCCTCTACAAGTCCAAAAATATTTCGGTCACGGATAAACTGGGGCGCCGAAGCTTCAATCGTCCATGGGCAAGTTCAATGCCTCACAACCACCAACAGACCATTCAGCGCCGACACCGTCGAATCGATCCGCACACCGGGAACCCGACGAATTCACTATGGCTACGTCTCGATTGAGGACAATTGGCGTCTTTGCACGTAGAGCGTGCCTCTCTCAGCGCCCCTTCACCACCTCCGCTCGGCAATTCGAGGCCGCTGTCTCGCCCAAGATCAACGAGACTACCCCCGCCCCCGTCGATGAGAACAAGCCCGTTGAGATCAGCCAGGCACCTAACCGTGTTGGTGTCTGGTCTCGTAGCCAGAAGCCTCGTTCCCAGGCCATGACCGGTCCCCGATTCGAGCAGACCGACTTCGATGTCCAGGTACGAACGACAAGTGGGAGCTAGGATGGAATATCACATTGGCTAACTGCATGATAGCCTCAACCCAAGGCCGCTATCGAGTTGATTCACAAGCAGCCCGTTGCATGGACTCATGAGCGAATTGTTGCTTGCAATGGTGGTGGTGGTCCCGAGGGTCACCCCAGAGTCTTCATCAACACCGACAAGCCCGAGATTGCTACCTGCGGCTACTGCGGCCTGCCTTTTGTACGAAATAACCTCAATGGCCTATTCTATCAAATCAATGCTCATATGATTCTAGGCCAACGAACACCATCGCACCCACCTCGAATCCCTCCCTGAGACTTCTTACCCTCTGTCATAATCAGCCTCGAACGACGGATCTGAAAAGGAAGGAATGTTATGTGGGTCATTAGACAAGTGCCAAAGGGAAAAGAAACCCGTGTACTGTGCTGTTTCTGAATGGGGAACTCGAGCTTCTGTATATATTCTGCGAATACAATGAAAGAACAAACCGACGGCTTTCCCAACGTGATTTTTACGCTTGTTGTTTGTGTAACGGCTATCCATTAACGGTGTAACGTGATCAGCTTTGAGGTCAATTGTAATGTGATAATCTGGACTGTCCGACTTGGACACGGCAAATTACTCTTTTTAGGTGCATATTGATTGCCCAAGTTATTGAGCATAAAGGTAACCCAAGTGCAGATAGTTGGACGGTATTATAAATAATGCGCTATGATTGGCTGAGGGGAGCTTGACACTGCCGGAGAGAAAAAGCCCCATTCAGACTCCAGATACAACCCCACTATGACGGCCTGTTTGCTACCAAGCATGATTCATTCTAAGCTATGCCTCAACATCAAACATCACGTCTTAGCTCTGCAACAACACCAGTTCTTCTCTGTCTACTACTTGTAATATCTCTGTTCCCAGGTCTATTCCACTATCTCTGGACACTCCCTTTTAGTTTCCTTGGATTATCGGGTTCCTCTCAACCCCGCTCAACTGCTCTTCCCGTTATAGATCATTCAACAGCAACAACTATGAGCTTCTTCCAGAAGCAATTCACCCTCGCTGCCAAGTCGCGGGGATCATACCTCATCACTGATCAGGTTGTGGCTTCTCTGCCTGAAATCCGAGACTACAAGGTCGGCCTTTTGAACCTTTTTGTCCAGCACACAAGCTGTGCTCTGAGCTTGAATGAGAATTGTAAGTTTCGTCTTGCCGAGTTTGTATGATCTCTCGTTGCTGATATGAGAACTATCAAGGGGACTCTGATGTCCGGGAAGATATGAGCGATGCTCTTGACAGAATTGCGCCCGCCGAAGGACCCAAGGGAGAGGCTTTGTACCGTCATGAGTAAGTATTTCGCGTGTAAGTCAAGTAAAGATGGCTAAGGTATTAACAACCGGTAGTGCCGAGGGACCAGATGATATGCCTGCTCATATCAAGTCTGCACTCATTGGAGCAAGTGTCACCATTCCCATCAAGGATGGAAAGCTGGTAAGTGCTGCCGATCGAACTCCAACATGGTCAAAAGCAACTAACACCCCCTTAGGCGACAGGAACTTGGCAAGGAATCTGGTATCTCGAGTTCCGTGCCGCTCGGCACCAGCGACGAGTCGTTGCAACTATCCAGGGAGAAAAGGCTTAGATAAAGTGAAGCTAAACAAAGACATGGGCGGATGAAGAAGAAGATAGACTGTTGAGCTTTTACATGACCTTCCTATATACGCAAATAACGAGAACGCCAAACACCATCGCCATTTCTCCGCATTTCTATATAGGAGATTAGCTCGTTCCATTCTCCTCATTCATATCCGTGTCGTCGCCTGCCAAGACTTTTGTGTGTGGAACATAGCCTTCTGGCGCAGCGGATCCTGGTGTCGCGGCGACAACATTGCCGTTCTCGTCCACGAACTCGAAGTTATATCGGCTCAGGAGATGAGGGATCGCAGAGAGCTGTGGGCCATATCGGGCAGTGTTGTCGTAGAGTTCGAATAGAGGAACGGCGAGAAGCTTCATGTTCTTGGGAACACTCAGAACCTCTGGAATTTGAATCAGTTAAGCTCGCGAATTCTAGAGCATCGAACCTACTTTGCTTGGGTAATTGGATAAAGTAGAGTTTCTTGCACTCTTTGGGCCTTGTCACATGCGCCGGGATGAACGGATACATGAACGTTTCGAAGTTGGGCCTCCACCACTGGGCCAGGCAGTCACCTACTTGCCAGTCGCCAGCCTCCTCACCTTCTCCCAAACGACCAACAGGCGCCAATCTCTCATCCAACCGCGATTTGAAACCTTGAATCTCGTCATCCTCGGGGCGCAGGTAGTCTCCAGGGAGCTTGAAGAAGGCATTGGCGATCTGCAGCATCAGAATGTGCGGGTGGTTGTGCTCGTGGCAGACGAGAATGCCTTCACAGGTGCGGCGCATGCCATGCTCCGTATAGTGCTCCTCGAGTCGCTTAAGACGAGCAATGACCGACGGATCCTCCTCGGGCTGGGTCTCCTTGACGCCAAAGGTATAGTTCGACAGTGGGTAGAGCGTCACCTTTTCGGGCTGGTTGCCGTTGAAGGACAAGGGAATCACGGGAGGCTGTCCCGACTGGAGCGCGTCGGGGGTTATCGTCGACATGAATGCTAGGGGGGCGCTATTCTCTCAGAATGCAAGATCACTCGGGTACTGACAGACGCCGGGTCAAGCTTAATGCCGTCGTCGATTTTGATGCGGGTACGGCGTTGAGGATATCACTTGCAGGTTGCGGAGAGCCCAGATCAGGCAGTGCTGCTTGAGCTCCAGGATTATTTACGGCAGAATGTGCCCCGGATTCCAGAAAAAGAAGGCGGTGTAAGCTAGCTGTTAAACATCACCAAACAGCACTCACATAAAATACCTGGGTAGTCTTGCTCAATCGCCAGAAATCGATTTAGATGGCATAAGCCTTACAAGTAATTAAGCTAAGAATAATACCTTGATAACTACCTCAGCCAAGTCTTACCTACATTCATCCATCATTACAGGTGTTCCTTGATAGATACTGGCAGAAATCAAGCCTAATATATCTTGTGCTATCTAAAGAGATAGCATTGAGTTGGTGTTGCTGAATTTTGCATGAGACTTTCGGTCTGCTTTATTGACGTTGGTTTGCGTCCGAAGGTCAGAGAATGCAAGGCATTGCTGTGCAGATGGTCTTGACCCGTTATCAGAGCTGAGAGTGAAGCGTAAGGCAATGTGTATTTATAATCACCCAATTGTGAGAGTTGGGATAAATTCTCTGAGCTACGTGTGTCAAGCTCACGAGCCTGTGGTTAGTCGTGTATTTCTGCACGAAAAAAGGAAACAATATAAGTAATAGTCTAAGTGTCCTGCTCGGCAGCTTTATTATATTAAGGTAGGTGAAACAAAAGCACTGTATGATACCTAGGCAGGTAGTTAGTATAACAGGTATGTAAGCTAGGCCGTCTGATATATGAACGAATAGCTGAGGTCACTGTATGTTCGTTTTAGTACTTAAGCACACCAGCATTTTTATTAAAACGTCTTTCTGAATGCTTTTATCATGATGCTTGGGACTCTTATCATGACACAAGCTGACAGATGAAATAACGGCGCAACAGTTTACGCGTAGGTGCTATGTCATTGAGCATTGTCATTCATTCGATTGACCTGCCTACACAGGTAAAGAGAGGCATTGTCAAGGACAAGGGTTTACTCGGACTGGACCTGAAGATTACTCCTATGATGCAACTGGCTCAAGGTTCAGACGGCTACAGGATGAATTCGATTGATCACATCTAACCTTTATACAACTTGATAAAGCAGATAATTATAGCCGATGATAGTACCATTCTTCACTGGAACAATATGTATATTGGTTGACGGGGTTAACCGGCAGGGGTTTGCTGGTGTAAAAAGCACCCAATTGAATCGGCCGAGTGCTCCCAGGGGAGAGGTACCCGATCCTGGATCAGACAGTTGAAAAGTGATCGTCGTGAGAGTCCGGAATCGGCCAGTCAGAACAAAGAGTTGTTGCTTGGCTAAGATATCATCTTGTAAGAGGTGGGAGCTGATGAGATCAGAGCAGATCTTTCAGTCCGTTCGCGAAGGAAGCCAAATAACTGGGAATCAATTGAAACACAGTATGTGTATTGATGTCAAAACATTCTCTCTTTTGCAAGAGAGAAATACGGTACAGACAGATCCAGATTACACAGAATGATCGAGCCCCATTGTAGAGTTTTGGAATGGTCTAGCCAGACTTAGAACCAGGGCCGCTATTAGGCGTACCACTACTCGCACTATTGACCTCGATTTATGCTTGGTCTGCCCACGGCGTCGCCATCAAAATCAAAATCCCCATTCTACCTACTAACTCATCTCTCGCTCGTCATACTCACAATTCCGCAAAAGTCTTCGCGTGTGTCGTCACTCGTATAAATCCCTTCCCAGGGCAGTTGCGTCATGCGCATACCGAGACATCCCTCACTGTCTTTGCCTAGTAGTCTTAGCTTGGGAGGAACTTGTTGAGCGCTATGAGCATTATGGATGAGGCAAGCCTTGTCAATAGCCTCTCTCAGAGGCTTTCAGAGCTCGAGCACAAGGTTCACACCTTTCGCCACGAGGTGGCAGCTGATTTCCTGCGCTACTACCACGATCTGCTCCGAGACACACAACCCGACATCGCTTCCAATGTTGCCCAATCCATTGCCAAGTCATTACCTCGATACCCAGACCTCAGCTCGGGTCTGGATCTGGACCTGGACATCAAAGTTGCTGCAGCTGACTCACGAACTCTCCCACTTGAATCGGCTCAACGCCACTTTTCCCCGCCGACCACTCTCGCTACCTCCGGATCGGGAGCCGCAGAGCCTCCAGGCAGCCCCCGCGACGATCGACATCACGAATTGCTCTTTTACCTTCCTCTGCTAGAGGGCTCTCCTCCAAGGCTGCCTACCTCTACTCCTCTCACAAACAACCACACTCCTCCCCTCGACATGTTGTTGCCTGAGCCGAGCATCCAGGTAGACGAGAAGCAAGGCGCAGCTCCTAGAGAGTCACAGCAACATCAGCCTGACAATGGCATTGACCAACTGCAAAGTGCCTTGCCTGCATTGCCTCAATCGCCTGGACGGCCAGGTCATGTTCGTCGCTCAACCAATGACACAATCTCATCATGCCATTCGGATCGAAGCGAGTCGAAAACACCACGGAGCGCCCTACGACGCTCTTCAAGCGGTTCCAAGCCACCACAAAGTCCCAGACGTGTGCGCTTTGATGTCATGGGAGCAGAGGTCTTACCTACAGCATCGCCACAACCCACCGATTCCATGATTCCCTCCACAGCTTCCGTTACCTCGACCGACCAACCTCGTACAGAATCCATGCTCGACGACGATCTAGATGATCAACCACCACCTCGCAAAATCTCATCCTCAGAAGCGTTGAGAGCACTATCCAGGGCGCCATTGGAGGATGGTGTATGGACCGAGGTTAACTCAAATCCAGACCAAGCCTCCAGTGGAAAGCACAAGACATCTGCAATCGTTTCCGAATCACCATTGGACGAGCGAGCAAGTCCAATTATCATCGCACCAGAACCTCCGTCATCCCGACACGTTCCTGAATCTGTTCGTATAGAACGTACTTTAGGAAGTGTAAGTGAAGAACCAGACGAGGATCAGGACTCATCAGACGACGACTTCCTCTCAATGGCGAAGCCCAAACCTTTCACTAACAAGAAGCCTCCTGGGTCGCCATCTTTGAACAGGATTCCAGAGGAAAGCCAGGCCAGCGAGACTGACGCAAGCCCGCCGTCGTCCACTAAGACTCAGAGTCCTGGTCCAGGCAAGGAAACAGGAACTTTTGAGAATGTTGAAGAGGATGCGGACGAAGATGACGAATTGTTTCATTTTGAGGAAGCCGGAGGCCTATCCGCACCACCGAAACCAAAATCAAGGCCAAAGCCTCTTACGGTGGAAGAGGAGATCGAAGTTGACTTGCCGGATGTACCGGAGTCTGAGCAATCTCTATATGCAACTTCCCCGGCAGTACATATAACTAAACGACCTGATTCAGGGCCGACGACACCAACCGCCGCCCGATTTCAAGCTGGTTCCGTGGGTTCATACAAGGGACGACCGGTCATCATGCCTGTTGTTCGTAACCCCGAAGTACATGCTCAAGCTGCCTCTTTGGGGCACTTCAATACGTTTGTTGGAGGATTGGACGGACGCAGCGGAATGGATGAGGGAGACCTCAGCAGTTTCCGTGCCAGCGTCGCCAACACCGGCTTTTCTGGCACTCCGCGTAGTTTCACAGAGCGCTTAATGATGGAAGAGGCCCAGAAGGCGAGGGCTGGTGGTTCAAGGCTAAGCTAAGAATACACTGTAGGTACGACAAAGGAGTTTGGGGATCTTGTGCATACGGTCAGGCTTCAGGCCTGGGATTCTGGATAAACTCCTCGTTGGCGTTGAACATATTGCGATAAGGAGTTTATATATATTTATATATATATACACTGGCGGTGGGTTGTGGATTAAGGATGATCTACGATTAGAAAATGTTATATATGCCTCTTCATTGAGGGAATGGTTGATCATGACATTCAAGAAAGCAGCAGCAGCATCTCATGAAAATATCCCTAATATGAATACTGTTCTCTGTATGTCTTTGTTTTCATGATGTGCTCCAAAGATGTCAGCTCACTTGGAATGCTACCAATCATTGTGATCTGATTTGAAGAGTGGGGTATATCTGTACCATTTTACCGGGGCTATTCGTCTAGAGGCATCATCAGTCATGCAAGCAAACATTTTGCCTCCATTATTTACAACGTCAATCCAATTGCACGGGTGCAACTGTTGAAGAAAGCGATATTCAAAATGGGTGGTCTTAATCTCGAGGTGTTCAAGGTGAGTTTCCATCATCACCCTAGCAAAGAGCTGTAATAATGTGACTCATTTGGGAGAGGATCACCAATTGCGAATAAGATACTGACATTGGCATGCTCTCCAGTTCGGCACGTACGTCATGTTTCCTATTGGAATCATGTTCTACTTTGGAACCAACCTCGACAACCGCTTCGCCGTCCCTGGCTTCTGGCCCAAGCCCGAGGAGTGCAACAAGATCCCCAAGGACCGAGACGAGATCAAGGCCGAGTACGAGCGCATTGTGGCGCGACAAAAGCTGCGACAGGCCAAAAAGCATGAAGAAGAGCGCAAAAAAGCAGCACAGCAGCCCGAGAATGACCACAACGAGTCTTGAAGCTCTGAATGACTCAGATTCGAGCATGTATATTATAAGCTGAGGGGGGGGGGGGGGGGGTGGGCAACGGCATTGACGAGGTGTTCCCGGGGTTGGGAAGGATTTGGAAATATTCCCCCTTTTTTTTATGTTTAAAAAA
>JABCJZ010000425.1:0-25411 GCA_013184445.1 Fusarium sp. NRRL 53497 | reverse complement strand
AACCAGGCCATCAACTACAACCCGGCCATCAACTACAACCAGGCCAACAGCAGTCAAGCTATCAACTACAAAACTTTGACAGCGGAAGTGACTACCTGCCTCAGCGTCTGCCCCAGCCCCAGCCCCGGCTCAACGACCCTGATAACGATGACATATTTAGTCATGATGACTTACACCACCAGTGGCATCCTATTCCTAGCCAGAGATCACCGTCCCTTGCTCCTCAGCCTCCAGACCAGGTTTTCGACCCCACTAATGCGACTCAGGACCAGCTAACAAGTGAATTCTTACCTGACAAGGAGCAGTCCTATAACCGAGTCCAAGTCGATCATACGGAGCGCTGGCCTAGTACCAAGTCCTCCAAGGACGACCGAAGGTCAGTCCGGACCGGAATGGCGTTTGGGAATCGAGTCCCCAAGGATGCAAACGCCAAAGCAGCTTTCAATCCCTTCCTTGGCTTCGCCTTTGGACCCGATCAGAAGCCACGTTACAAGGAGACGGCAAAAAGCTCGCGCTGGAAGGTTTTCAACCCTCTTGAAGGCATTGACATGGATGAGTGGCATCGATCAAAGAGCCAGCCAGCTAAAGACAATTCTCAACCGCGTCTATTTTCTGTCGTCAATGGCCAGTGGAACCAACCTGCACCTTGGCGCGATGTTCTGGATGACGTGCCCTATAAGCAGAAGGGCGAGAGGACAGAGCATTATTGCGTTGAGCCGGGAGAGGAGGGGAGAGGGTATTGTGGCTCTTGGAACACAAGTGAGCCAGACCAGGCCACTTGCCAGAGTCTTGCTCATCGCAACACAGCACCGGGTTACTTCCCAGTATGCAATGACTGTACCCAGAGCAACGTCAAGGACCTATTCCATCATGAGCACAATCCCATAACTAAGAGTGAACTACTCGGCATGCGAGCTTATCTCTGCAACGACTGCGCTGGCCACATAAGCAGCGGTGCTCAGAACGCAGCCCAGTATCGCGTTATTGGTGCCCGACGGATATACGGTGTTGTTGCCGATGGAGAGCATTCCCAGAGCATATACAAACCCGGCAATGACCCGTCAAAGGCTGTCGAGTTCAACAACGACACCGAGGCCCTAACAGGCTGTTCATGTGCCAACAGAATGCTGGGAACATCGCTTTGCCGCTTCCACAGATTGTACTATGCCGAAGAGGTTCTGAAACACTCAGCCATGATGCAAGAATGGCGGCTTTCGCGCTTCAAGAAGGCAGTTTGTCCCAGCTGTCTTGCCCAAAAGCCTCTCGAGCAGGTCAGCCTATCGGCGGACTATGGTGGTTTTGTGACGGGCGAGCCTACAGCATGGGCATGCGTGAATTGTAACGACTGGGTCGCGAATGAGCAGAACGGCGAGGACAACCAGCCTGAGATTATTGACAAGGCATTGTGGAATTTGAACGTCGGGCGCGAACTACTCGGCCCGCGTCAAGGAATAAGCCCAGGCAGGGTTTATGAGGGAGAGCACGTCGAGATTGTGGATGGCTTAAGTCACGAATGAGAGCTTAAGGTGTGAGGATTCAGGAGTTTGGCGTGTTTGAGACATAGAGCCTAGACTTGCAATTGACATATCAGTTTTCAGATGTAAACAGATGACGGCGTAGATGGGGTGAGACTGGCCAAGTGAATCCGGAACCTATTCACCCTGCAATGCATACATAGTCAAGCACTCACTGGGCAACTCGGACACAAAGCATTCCGTACTGTCTTTGTTGAAAAAGCCGTGTGGCTGAAATCACAGTTGATCGGAATGCTCTGCCCCGAGGGACAAAGACGAAGAATTTTGAACCGTAAGAAAAAGGGTGTGTGCTTGTATTGTCTGACTGAACCATTGCTGCTGGAGAGAAGGAGACCTCGAGATTGACAAGATTGAAAAAAAAAAGAAGCAAAAAAATTACATGTATGAAATAGGATATAAGAACCCGCAGAAGCCGTACTTTAATCTTGAAAAAAAATTCATCCTTCCCGGGTAACACAAAACAGACAAGGAAAAGGTCGGGTGAATTTTGTCTCTCGCGAGGTCCTTGGGAAGGGATGAGTAGTATTGCATTGCATTGCATAGCATGAGATGATTGCATACACAAGATAAGCAGCGCAAACACCCTTCCCACTGTCTTTCTCTCTCCTCCAGTAGGAAGATGATCCTTTTCTTTGTTTATCCACAACGTCCAAAATAGAGAGCCACTCCAGAGAAACGCCGATCCATGTTCCATGTCGTATGGATCGTGGGTCATTAAGCATGAACCATTAGCCTTACTCACAAGACATTTCCTGTCGTAAGCAAGCCAGGTCCTTAATCCCATATCGCTGGGGCATCTCCGTAGGCTGCGTCCAATTCAAACGTGAATGCGAACCCAGATCCTGACTCCCGTCCGATACAATCAACTCTTCGTCTCCATGCTCTTCCTAAAGCATGTTGGTTATATTGCATCCTCACATCGTGTCGCATGCGGTCGACAGAAACCAGACATTGCGGGTATTTTTTGTCGGTCCCATCCCGCCTCGCCTCGAGATGTACGCTTTTTGCCCTCACATATTATTTCCCGTTTACATCAGTACACACTTGGCGCAGCATCCAGCTTCTTGCTCGCCGTTGTCCATATCCATGGGCTTAGGGGGTCCGTTCGCGCCTGAGGTACCGCCGCTGCCAGTCGAGTAACCTTGCATCTCGCGGTTATATCTTCGGATCTCTCGTACGATATCGTAGAAGGCCTTGTCGACATTGATTCGGGACTTGGCGGATGTTTCGATAAACTTGCAGCCGAATGACCTTGCCAGTGCCTCTCCCTCTGTTTCAGTTGTCAGCGGCTGATGTTGCGGTTAAATTCCTGATTTGACGTACCTTGTCGTGACACGTCTCGGTCGCCCTCCAGATCGCACTTGTTTCCAACAACGACCATGGGGAAATAGTCCTTATCCTTGACTCGCAGAATCTGTTGCTGAAAGGTGGTGATTTCCTCGAAGCTTTGTCGCGAAGTGATGGAATAGACTAGTAGAAATCCCTCGCCGGTTCGCATGTACTGCTCGCGCATGGCGCTATACTCCTCCTGACCGGCTGTATCGAGAACATCGAGCAGAGCAACCTCCTCGTCGATAACGCACTGCTTTCGGTACGAGTCTATAGTTGGTGATGGGTCAGTACGGCCTAGAACACGACATAATTTATCACGCAGGATTAGAGTTGACAAACCTTCGATTGTGGGGTCATACTCGTCGACGAAATGGCTCTGGATCAACTGAATAGTCAAGCAGGATTTACCGACACCACCGCCACCGACAACGACGAGCTTGTACTCTCGTAGGAACTAGATTTGATAGTCAGAAATACGATCATGTATGGCAAGCCGATGCAGTATTATATTCAGGAATCCGATCATAGATTCCCTGAAGATGGTGTTGTTTCGCGTCGTACCTTTGTGTTCGCAGCCATTATGATTAAAGTTCAAGTTGCGCTCCCTAAGAATATCTCTTGCTCGGGACTGGTCGTCGTAAACGAATATCCGGTAGGTCGCGAGGAATCGGATTGAAAGGCGAACAACTCAAGACGAAACGACGGATATCGAGGCAAAGGACGTCGTTTGGGGTCGACACGAGATGATGCAAAGGACAAAGGGAGACCGAAATGAACTGAATTGAACTGAACGATTTGCTTCTGGGGCGAGCGGATTCTAGCTCTGGGTGTGGAGAGAGAAGGAGAGAGCGATTTGAATGGGCCAGCTGGGTTCGAAAAAAAGGTCAAAGCAGAAAGAGTCGAGGGTAAACTGTAAGGTAGAGAGACTGGGAGAGAGAAGAAGGGGAACAAGGCCTAAAAGGGGAAAGGGTCGAGAGGCCAGGGTAGGAAAAGCATCCTGGAAGGGGAGCAAGGGACTGGGAAAGGGAAGGGGAAGGGGCGGAAGGGGGGCGTCGATGGATTGGGAGGAATGAATGGGGCAGGTGAGTACTGGGTACTCTTTGATTGCTTTTAGTTTGCCTGAATCAGTGTCAGCTTTAGAGCCAAGACGATGTACTGAGAACTTCAACCATCCATTCTGGTGCTTGCTTGCTGGGTGTTTGCGGTTTGCAGTCGCTGTTGCGTCTTTTAGACTTGTGGAGAGGCGAGTATCCGATACATAATGGCCAACAGAGACTTTAGAATCAATTAAAGGTTTCATATATTTAAAAGGTATCGCAAGGAATAGACGGGAACGGCTTTCTCATTACCAGGCTGGCCCTGTTCCGATTGACAACTGAAAACCACTTCTGCTCATGAAGCGCTCAGTGCGCACCCAGAAGACTAACTAACACCAGACACTAACACCATAGCACCATCACCATCACCCGCCCCACGGCTTTCCAAGTGGCCTGTGGTCAATGTCTCTGGGCGCTCCCGAGCGCTGAGATAGATAACTAGCTATAATCCATGGTTTGGATGGGTGGAGGGAACTGGAGACTTCCCGTTCCCGTCCTGTCAATGGATGGGTATCTAGGCCTTTGGGGGAACACCCGATGGCCGGATTGGTGGCTAGGGTCGATAAAGCCCAGCCTCTAGAGTCTGGGTAGGGGAAGCCTGAAGGACGATATTCAGTGAGTGATGCCATGGCATTGGCAGGCTCACCGTCAACGTCGGGTGTTAACCAAGTATGGGGATATGTTCTGCGGAATCTAGAAATGCCCGTTTACGGCATAGGAGACAATACTCTACTATCAACTAGTGTGGGATTTTGAAAGATGAACCTATCATTTGTCTTTTTGCAGCCCTACACAAAGCCCAAAGGCGCCGCCGACCATACCAACTAACATAGGTAGATTGATGAAGCCTCTATGGATATTCCCGAGGACACTGAAGAGAAACACCAGCAATATCAAAACGAGAGTGGCTGGAAGAACCAACCGCCCGGACAGCGGGATTTAGCTACTGGAGAGGCTAGTGCTGGTTGAACAGGATGGATGGATATGAACAGAGCTGGACCCGGTCTTGTCTTGCTCTTGTTATTTGTCTAGGTAGTTTATACGAGGATGCAAGTAAAGTTTTTTAGAAAAGAGGCGAGAAAAAATGTTCAGAAGGAAAAAAAATGCTATTCGGTCGCCTCCGTCTCTTTTTCGACTCATAATGGTGAGAGATATCGGATTGGACTGATCATACCTGCAGCAGCGATTCGATACTGAAATTTTGGCCCCAGTGCTTTCAGTGGCTTTCCAGTAGCTCCTCCAGTGAAAAACAGAGGTTGGTATGGGAAGGGGGCGTCTTTTCTGCGATTCTAGCCCAGGTAACAAGCGGGTCAAGCCATGGGGACCCTTGTTTGTGCTTGGCCTTGCAGTTGATGAGCAGCAAAAGCTCCAGTAAGCAGTTGTCGCTGATTAACAATTGGCCTTGTTTGCGTCCTGTTGCTGGCCTCCTCCATGCAGTTCTGCAAGGGCAGCGGCTGGCTGCGTCTGCTCTACCAATCGTAAGCACACCGTAACGTGCTATGCAGTTGATTGTGCATTGTCCTGCACGTTTTGCTACACCAATTCCTCACCGTATCCGCGTGCTTGTGTTCCCACAGGAGACGCATGTGCTTTATTAATGGATGCGATGACCTCCAATACCACAAACGACTCACGTATCCGTATACCAAGGTACTACTCCGTAGGTACTGTACAGACTACAAGCCGACGAGGGGTGGCAGCAGAAGTGGGTGGAATAGGGGCAATGGATTAAAGTCCCTGAATGTAATAATTTGCCTGCCAGTGGAGGCCAAGGGTCTCTCTCCCGTCTCTTATTAACCTGGGCTCGATTCATCACAACACCGAGCTACCGGTCACTGACCAGCAACAGCAAACGAGGGTGTAGATCCCTAACGGCTAACCAGGGCAAGCCTCGTCCTAGGTTATGATAAGTCAAGTCCGCGCTTCTTTTTAAGCTATGGTTTATAGAACAAATTAGCCCGTTCTTCTAACCCCATCGTCTTACTCGCTAAGGCAGGAGAGAATGCACGGCGGAACACCCCCGAGAGACACCGGCGCCGTGACCCCGGCCTTTTCGGTCGAGCCATGTAAATGAGGCCGGCCATCCATATTATGTGGTACCTTGCCTTATGTACCGTTAATTATTACGACTGCCATCTTCTCCATCTTTTGTTTACTGCTCTTTGGGTAACCTAGACATTATTCCACAACTTATAAGCCAGATCAGACGAAATATCCGTATATATCCACTCTTCGCCGAGTCATCATGTATTTTTCCTGTGTTATTATTGCACGGGCAGATACGGATAGCTGAGCAATCACATTCACCCAATACCCAATACCCAGTTATCACTCGAATTGGCCCGTCCAGGCGGTCACTGTCACCACTGCCAACCTCATCATGGCCAATGACATGCTATTCCTTGTCCCGGGCGCCAACACCTCCAGAGAATGAGCCGCGATTCAACCAACAGGCTTCGTGACACGAGGAAGAAAGCCTTTTTCACCTCAACGCCCCTATGATGACATCTAATCCATTATCCATACCACCATATCCTTTCATGCCTCGATCTAATGCAGATCAACGTTCCTTACCCCTTACTCGCTTTCCAGGCCCCCATCCCTTCCCATCGCCATGCCCCTGGACCTGGGGAATGAATGGGGTGACAAGTTGAACAAGCTCCGATGCTCTTAATCTTAAGCAGGTTAGTTCGGAGTCCAAGACCCTGGGTTATGGTCCTTCACGACAAGGCATACGGTGTCCTGCTCGCCTCTATTTTCCTTTGCTAAATTCTTCTACGATAACGGCATTCTTTGTCTGGTGGAACTGGTACTATACGAACCTACATGATCATGACAGCTCACTTATCGTTGGTCTCAAGTTTCAGGATGCGATGGCAACGCATGCGCAAAAAGCAAACCTGTCAACTCCCAAAAACCTAGTCTGAAATCCGATACAACCTCTTCAAGCGTACTCTGTACAGTATCCAACATGCACAACTAGAAGTCATAAAAATGTCTTAGTGTCTGCAGAATAGTTGTTTCACCGCTCGTGGCTTTATTCTTGTTATCCCCAGACACATGCATATCCAACATTACAGCGTCCAGGCGCTCTGGTGAGGTAAACCATGACACACATCCAGCACGTTGTGCTACTAGCGTTGGCGCGTTTGAGGCTGTTGAAAATGTGATGGGGTGTCAAGAGGATTAATACCAAGTGGGGGTTAAATATTGATATATGGTGTGGCTGCGAAGATAACCCATCTGATTGCCATTAGACAGACAACTACTATCTCGACATTACATAAGGGACGTGGTGGTGATATCAAGACGTAATTAATGTGATGCTCCTATAGGTTAAGCCAGCGATATCAAGCTTAAGGACTTCTTTTCGTAGACCTTATCACTTCCATATACTAACAGAAGCACAACTCAAACTATGCAACGTTTATCTTGAGAAGGAAATGCATGAAACAAAGATAAGAACGGTGGTGACTATAGCATCAAGTCTGGAGACTATCATCGTGTCTACTTGGCTTGGTGGGGGTTGGTCTCCAGTCCCAAATAGAGTTTGAAAAACTTCGGTCATAAACGCGAGAAATCTAAAAAGCCAATCACGTACTCAACTCACAACACATGATCGGATGAAAACCTATGTTCTGGTCAAATACTACCTTCAGGGACCAGTAGCTGAGACCAGGCTTCGTGAGATGAACATCGACCTTGGTTCTCGGTCAAGCAAAAGGGTTAGGATGGCGAGAGATTTCGGAAAATTCTCATACGAACCCAGTTAGCGAAACTTTGATGTGCCTTTCGAAAAGTCAACTTGATACCCACGAGCCGATTAATGGACTGTGGTTCGCGAGCCTCCATAGCAGGCATGCTATCTCCGCTTGACAACCGAATATGCCTGTATGATCCGCTGCGGCTCTTCCCTAGGCTCACAATATGTCATCGTTAGTAGTATTCCTTGCCCTCGGAGCACTCGACCAAAGAGCGACGGATACGACGTACCTGGAAAAGAAGGGTGAAGCATCGTCCTTTAAAGAATGATCGGAATTGAATTATGGCCGTAGCCACGTCGCGCATCGCACTCAAGTGTTCAACCACAATCTCCGCAAAGGCTTCCCATAGGAATCTCTAACAAGCGGCGAACCGACTCGCGAGACCCTGCTATTTCTGATGCCTGTATTGCGAGCGCCGATTGGCGCTGGACCCTCACGGGTAGACACGTCCTCTCGCTTGTAAGCGAGTGACTGCTGTCTGTCACCGGTCCCGGAGGACCAGGTGCGGTTGGAGAGATGCTCCGAATTTCTCACATGCGTATTATTAGCCGCTTCTGCGAACATAATGGCCTTTGATATTTTGCCGGAGCAAGATATCTGTTTGTAGCATGGAAGCGCGACGTTGAAGAGGACGATGCTTGAAAAGAAATAGAAGAGTTGTGATATGCGGCTCGAGTTTTAGGTGAGGTAAGGTGGGGTTCCTGTCAAAGCTGCAGCATGCACGTGACTCCCTTAGGCAAGCATCTCGCTGCAAGAGCTTGAGCTACAGAAGCTTAACATCGTCAGAAGCTTCTTAGACAGTGACAATGGATGCCATCGAACTTTGAGCCTCACCACTGTATGATTAATTTCGTCAAGTTTATCAACCGTCTATCCAGAATGTCTCCTCTAGCCCTATATGGATCCCCTTTCTTTCATCCTTTCGGCCGATTACAACCACACTCAAAATTTGATGCAATCAACTCGAACATGAACGTTCTCCTCCAGCTTTGTACTGTCAGGCTTCTAGAACGAAATGACGTCTTATGGATTTACACTTGTGCTCGTCTCCACCATATGTGGTCCACTTGGATATGTCTCTGGCATTTCTCCTAGCAATACCGAGTACGTAGCCCCTTTTCGGCAGATTGCTCTGTGGCCTAGCTCTACACGCCAAGACACCCATCACCACATATTTCAATCTCCGCCTCAGGTGTCGTGGATGTTGTTCAAGGTCCAACCTCTGATCTCGGCGCCGATCATGTCACGAGCCTTGCTATCGCCGCTATGATGTCTCCAAGGCAATCTATTGACTCCACCATGTTCGTTGCGATTACCCCTGGTCTTCAACGCACCCCAGGTTCCTTCTAGGCAAGAGTCAGCTTCCGAATACAGCGTGCCATCACATGAAGCGCGAATCGTATTCTGGCCTTCCACGCAAGGGTGTCTCATCGATATTGACGCTCAACGTCGATCTGCAACGCAAGAAATCGACGACCCCTCTTCTTTATTGAAATCGTATGATTACATGACTTACACAAGCAAAGTTCTCCAAGCTCGATACCACGCTACGGCCCCTCAGACCCTCGGAAATGAGACACAGCTCCGCTACAGTGTCTTATCTCGGTTGCCGGAAGCTGGCCAACCCTAAAGTCAGCGTGATGCAACAAGAACTCAACACGTCCTTTGCCTTGTGCCATGATGCACTACAGATGTTTTATGTGTTGGCAACACGTGTTGAGTTTGACAGGTAATGTGAAGCTTGCCTGGTTGTTCAACACATTGTCATTGGTTGTACAGCTAAATGGAAAATCGCAGCGCATGATTTCATCGATGTTGACTTGTTCTACGAGATTGGCAAAAACGATGTAGGATAAGGTATAGACAAAAACCGCCATGATCGACGAGATAACTAGGTTTTGGCCGTTGAATCACCGAAAGTTACGAGCCCGTGCGCTGGTATCAGGTCACAACTCCGAACACTCTATAACAAATGTCTACATATATCCAAGGATACTAACGAAACAGGCCGTCTTGCCAATGGCGACTCTTGATGGCCGTTTCAACGGATGTAACTGTGGCCAAGGTTACTATGACTCCCCATCAATACTTTGTTAACTCAAGGGAATGCCAGCTGTCAATGTCTTATCAAGGCTTCTCAGCAACTTGCTCCGCGGTATCCTTGTCCGCATTTTCGGTCGCCTGCTTCTTGATCTGCTTCGGGTCTTCTTCTCCGTCGCTCTCGGCTTCAACTCGCAAGCCCTTAATGCCAGCTTCCACTTCGTCTACAAGACTCTCAAGGTAGTCCAAATCCCTGTATCTGTATCAGCATATTCATCACTTGACCGCTTGTCAGAGTCTTGCTTACCGTCCAACGAGAGTGACCGTGTTGTTTTTCTTGCCCCAGCGAGGGTAGCTTCCAACCTTGACACCTTTAGGCCCAACTTTGGCAGCCAAGGTTGTGAGATAATCGGCAACGCCACTCTCAGGAATGGGCGTAGAGAACAGTACTCTATGTGTGCCCTTGCCCTCAGGATCAGTGAGGCGTGGGAGGATATGAGGCCTTAGTCCCTCAACAAGTCTCTGGACTGTTGTCGGTCAGCATACAGCAAGCAGCGCTTAGTTCATGACTTACAAAGCCTCGGAACACCCGGCAAGATATGGATGTTTCCGTTGACAACTGACACGGGAACCCAGAGATCCTCATGAGGAAAGATGGCCTGCTTTTCGAGATCACGCGATTCGTCCGTTGGCAACTCAGCCATACGAAGTTTAGCCCTGAGAGCTGGTGAATCAACACCCCAATCGAACTTAGGTTGATTGGGATGAGGCTTGGACATCAGCTTCATCTTCTCAAAGGTCTCTTGGTGTAGTTTGAGAGGTAGGTTGAAGGCCTTGGCGATAGATTGGTAAGTAATGTCGTCGTGCCTGAGACGTCAGCGAAATGCAGACCCGGAGGTTGTCAGTTCTTACGTAGGTCCGATCCCACCACTATATCATGTTAGCTATTTACTCTGTAGATGGTGTCGTTGAAGGGCTTACCTTGTGACGACAAAGTCGTAGCGGTCACTCATCCTCTGAACAGCCTCGACAATCTCGCCTTCATCGTCCTCAATAACCTCGATTCGCTTGAGGTTCTATAACTGTTCAGTATTCGTTCATGCTTAGCTATAGTTGAAACCTACAATTCCGAGGTTGAAGCACCATTTGGCGAAATACGCAGAATTGGTCTATCTGGATCAATACAATATCTAGCCCTGGACCCGAATTACTCACATCAATAGTCTAAACTCATACTGTCAGTCCTCCGTGGTGTAGGAAAGAAGAAATTTCTATATAACTATACCTTACCACCTAGAACCTCATCACCGATAATCAAACAGGCGGCTGTAGAGATAGTGCGCGAGTTGCGCTCATCTGCCGATATAGGAGCCATGGTTCTTCCAAGGGGAAATCGTCTGGTGTTGTTTGCAACGGGGGTTGAGAGATGTCTTGTGACCTGGGAGATGCGTGAAAACATGGATGCCAAGGGCAGATGCAATATAAGAGGTTGAGAGTCGAGTGATAGGTAGACAGCAGGGTAAATCTGCAAGTCTCTCTTTTGATCCAATGTTGTCGAGATGTCAACAGCTATAGATGACGTTGACTCGCTACGCTAGACGATGGCGGGACAATGTGGGGGCTAACAGCTATGCACCATTTGGCGGGGCATTGGGCTACACCATTCAAACCTGTCTGATCATTAACGTGAGGTATCTACTACAGCTTCTAAACAGCTACAAGGGAACTTTAACACAATAGCAAACTCTAACATAGCTTCAAAATGGTACATTCACCTATTCGTCTTCTTCACTATCCTTGGCCCGCCCGCTGACATTAATGCCCAGGCGTCCGAATCGCGACTGTATACCTTTTCCCAAGAGTCCAAGGACCACCTCCGCAAGTTTCGCCTTACTACCTCTCGAGCCAAGGGTCCTCAAGCTGTTATCTGTATGTACGTCTCATCCTGATGCGACTTAAACGTCCATGCCCGCTTGTTTCATACTGACCATCACTCTACTAGACCTGATCGATAAGAACACTTACGAGATCCGACAAGACGAAGACAAGACCGTTTACACGTCCCTCGAAGATGTTAGCGACGACCTTCCCGATCATGCTCCTCGCTTCATCCTTCTAAGCCACCCTCTCACCATGGTACGTTTGATCGAGTATTCATCTGGAACATACGATACTGACACAAGCACAGGGCGATGGACGACTGTCTGTGCCATATGTACTTATCTTCTACCTCCCCGTTACATGTAACGCCGAAATCAGAATGCTCTACGCCGGCGCCAAGGAGCTGATGCGCAACACGGCCGAGGTTGGCCGAATTATTGATATCGAGTCAGCGGAAGATCTGGAAGAGATTCCTGACAAGCTCAAGTCAGAGTAACCAATAAACACATATGAGGAGGGAAACATGGCTCGGCAGCGAAATCCATATATATCATGATCTACATAACAACGCAGCACCAAGAAGCTGCCTACTCATCCGGCAGCACATCCTGAGTATTTAATCCCAACTGCGTCGCAACATTCTTAACAACTCCTTGAAACGCAATGCACGCCGGACTATCTGGGAACGAGTCGAAATAACTCTCTCCATAATCACACGCCATCCTGATCCTGGGATCCAGTGGTACTGATCCCAAGAAGGGAATACCCATCTCCTCAGCCAATGCTCGTCCTCCGCCTGTGCTAGCCTTGAATATCTGACTTTCGTTTGAACACTTGGGGCAGACGAAGCCGCTCATGTTCTCTGCAAGACCTAATATCTTGATACCGGCCTTGCGACAAAAATCAATTTCTTTTCGTACGTCCAGAAGTGCCACCTCCTGCGGCGTTGTGACCATGACAGCGCCATCAATTCCACTTCCCTTCAAGAATGAGTTTACGCTGAGATGTTCGTCGCTTGTGCCCGGTGGTGTGTCGACGAGTAAAAAGTCAAGGTCACCCCATTCCACGTCCTTGAGGAACTGCTTGATCAGACCGTTCTTCTTGGGACCCCGCCAAATGACAGCGTCATCCCGGTTCGGCAGTAGAAACTGAATACTCATGACAGAAAGGTTGTCCATGACCCAGATAGGTGACCAGCCCGTACCGCTCACATGCACCGTCTCGCCTTCGACTCCCATCATCTTGGGAATGCTGGGTCCGCAGATATCAGTGTCCATGATGCCCACGGTGTTGTCCGGATTTGTTGCAAAGGCGTGTGCTAGTAGGGATGTGAAAGTGCTCTTGCCCACGCCGCCCTTTCCGCTCAATACTAGAATCTTGTGTTTGACATTCTCCAATCGGGCTGAGATGATGGGAATATCAGGATCCGGACCCTTTGGTGCTGATGCACATATGGCCTGGTTCGGACACCCGGCGCATGCGTCCGCTTTACCGGCCTGCTCTGAGTCGGGGCCGACACAGTTTTGAGGCTCTGGAGCGACGAGTTGTGGCTTCTGCTTGATTGGGTTGGCTAGAACATCGTCTACAGCCTCTGGGGCTTCAAGAGACGGTGCCATGGTTGTTGTGATGTGATGGGAAGTGAGACAGAATGAGTCGGAAGTGGCGATGTGAGGGCCGAAGCTTAATAATAGAGCTTAGGCAACTTGTAGAGTATGGCGCTATCCAGACATGAGAAAATAAGAGCAAGAACGATCGAGGAAGTGAGTGAGATCTCCCAGTTCAAAGAGTCAAGTATGTATTGAGAGTATTGAGAAGAAGTCGAAAGAAGGTTGAACTGGTTGAGATAGTCGATGGGTTGTTCCTAGGGTAAGTACTAAGCGTCTATGTTGATTGGCTGCTTAGCAAGCGTCGGGCGATATGTAGTATCGCCGCGGAGTAACAAATGCTTAAATGAGTCAAGAACCAAGATACACAGAGGTAGATATGATCCATGTTTATATTAAGGAGAAAGAAGTTGCGGGTGAGATCCTGACAGTAATCACTCAGTTACTTAAAATCTTGCTAAGTATTATATATCGTTGGAGGGGTGTGCTTAAGACGCTCAGGAAGAGAGAAACCAATTATTTAGTATTATCATGTACTTATATGTATCTTACCTTTTAGGTATGCCCTATATCTTCACAGGCTTGTTTAGTGATAATAATCCCCTCTCATTTCATAACAACATCAAAATTGACCACTTCTAACTAAGTCCAGTGATCACAATGCTCGAGGATGTGAGCTGCAGCTACAATACCCAGTTTTCAGTACTCTCAGACTGAAACTTTCGAAGTACACAAGCTAAACTAGAACCCCTTTCTTTGCCCAGAGACCTATGAACAGTATGCGGTTTTTCGTCTTTTGATCCAACACTTGAAGCACATGCTGAGGCCCCGCCGGTTATCGGACCGGCTAGGGCGGCGATGTGCCTAATAAAATTCATGACAAGCACTGCTAAAAAAACGTCGCAGTGGCGGGGTATTTATTTGCGTGAGATAAGATAAGCTCAGGACCCCGCGAAGATTTTATTCTGAGCTGATCTACACAGTAAAGGCACGCTGCGATAACCAACGAACTATTCCAAACCGATAACCAAAATGTCGCCTTCTGCTGATGCCCCAGTGGCCTCTAACTCAACCGAGTCTACTGTTCTGAGCTTGAGGGAATCTCTATGCTCTGAGGACACTCCTCTCCCTATTCGTTTTCGCGCTCTCTTCTCTCTGAAGCACGTCGCGACCACCTCGGATGATGATGCTACAAGGGTTGCCGCCATTGAGGCTATCGCCGCTGGCTTCACTTCACCCTCGGCCCTGCTGAAGCATGAGCTCGCATACTGTCTCGGCCAGACAGGCAACCCTGCTGCCGTTAAGCCTCTCCGACAGGTTCTTGCCGATCTGAAGGAGGACCCTATGTGTCGTCACGAAGCCGCTGAAGCCCTTGGGGCTCTGGGATGGGCCGACAACCTGGACATCCTCCGTGAATACCGAGATCGTAAGGAAGAGGACATCAGCATCATTGAGACCTGCGAGATTGCCATCGAGCGCATTGAATGGGAGAACTCAGCGGAGCGACGAAAGGAAAAGTTGCGCCCTAGGTCCGTAAAATCTTGTCTTGGGTTGCCCCTAATTAACATTATGTTCTAGTGATTTTGCCTCTATCGATCCTGCGCCCCCGATGCCCGAATCCGAGAAGAAGGCCGAGGTTGAAGAGCTTGACCGCAATCTCATGGATACAAGCCTGCCTCTCTTCCTCCGTTACCGCGCTATGTTTGCTCTTCGAGACCTTGCCTCACCTCCCGACCTGCCCACTGCTGTCCCAGCTGTCCTCGCTCTTGCCAAAGGATTATCCGATTCGTCCGCCCTTTTCCGACACGAGATCGCTTTCGTTTTCGGCCAGTTATCGCACCCTGCTTCTATCCCAGCCCTGACTGAGGCGCTGAGCAATGTCAATGAGGCCAGTATGGTTCGACACGAGGCGGCTGAGGCTCTTGGAAGTCTGGGCGAAGAAGAAGGCGTCGAAGATACCCTGAGAAAATTCCTCCACGACAAGGAAAAGGTCGTTCGAGAGAGTTGTATTGTTGCGCTGGATATCGCTGAGTATGAGAAGGGTGGAGAGGCCGAGTATGCTTTGATCCCTGAGACTGCAGGAGCTTCTGCATGATTTATGAATACGCTCGCATTGTCGAGTATTACGTCTAGTTGTTTTCATGCCACCTAAAAGTCGATTGTTAGATTAGTTCAATAGAAGGATTCGGGTTTCTCACGAATTGCCGCAGTCGCAAATGTAGATGACTGTTGAGCCTTCATCTGCACCACGCAGCTGAACATTGGTGTACTTGACCTCCTCACGACCACACTTGGGGCATGTTTCCTGGGAAGTGTTCTCGGTTTGCAAATTGTGCTTCTCAACAGCTTGAACGCTTGACTGGAGCTTTTGTCTCAGGAAAGAAGGAAAATCGGAAGGCTTCGTTTGTGTAACGGTAACTTTCGAGCCGGTATCTGCGCAAACAATTAGACATCCCGTCAAATACCACCCTAAAAGCGAACAAACCTCGATTCTCGGCACCACAGCACTCGCAGTGCAAGACATTTCGCTGGGTTCCTTTTGTCGCGGGCAAAAGGTTACCGCAGTCGGTGCAAAAGACAAGAGTTCCAATCGCAGCCATTGTAAATTGTTGGGCCAGTTCCTTAAACAATCGAAGGGTTTGTTTTAAAGCAAATGCGCAAGATGAATAAATTCAGCGACAAAAAATTGGCACAGTCATCATAGGCTGGAAGGCATGTTGCAAGGGTCCCTCGGAAAAACTAGCGAGGCCAGAGTGGGGCGAATAGGAAAAACCGCTGAGTGGTGGCGTGCCTGACGCACGGTCCAGCAACTGCCTTTCCAACATCCAAGGAAAGTTAGATGCTCGCGAGGCTGACCGTGTTGGTTTCCCCAGGCTTCGACCTCGCCGTTTACTTTCCTTCAAAGTGGGCAACAATGCTTAGGTGCATTTGATTCACACCGTTTTTTTCTCTTCTCTTCAACTCGATTGCGACTCCATTCGCATGCATCTTAAGAATTCAATCTTGGCGAATACGCGCTTGTAGCGTGTCTTTTGATCCGCACTGGACCATATCCTCCTGTCAACTTCCGATGCGCCGCTACCCGTTTGCTCTTTCCTTTCAAAACCACGCTATGTGATGAATCGCCTTCCCTCTTGCGACAATGAACAACATGCATCAGCACGGGGCCCCGCCGAACGGGCAGTTTGCTCATACGGGGACCGAGGAGGGCATTGCTCGCCCGTTCACCTTACAAGAAGCGCTTCCCTATTCACCACAGACCTCAACCATTCCACTCATTTCAGGTCCGTTGTCACCGCTTCTCGAGATATTCTTTTCTGACTCTAGCCAGACATCATTCCCGACCCCGTTCTGGGCTCTGGCTCACCTGCGCTTCCTCTGACCGATTTGTTCCCAGCCCACGATTTCAACAACCTGAACAAGGAAGCCGCAGGCCACAACCAGATGCCTCGCAATGTCAAGCTATCGGTTGACCATGTCCTTCAAGACATTAAACCCAGTCAGCGAACGCACTAGTATGAGAAACATGTTGTGCATGGTGTTGTTTATCTTCTGACCGGTGAATAGCAAGTTTACCACCATCTCAGGTGCCGTTTCAACTCCCCCAACTGGCAAGAGCCTGATCGATGGCTTGTCGCCGCTCACGAGAAATGTCTTCGATAAGGTGGGAGGCTACTTCAAAACGACAAAGCCCGTCGCTTCCGATACCAAACAACTCAACGGCCAAGCTGGAGGCCACCCAACTCCCAAACAGCGCTCTTCCTCTATCAACTCTCCGAACCCACCACAACCGCTCAGTTTGCCGGCGCATAACTCTCAGGCATACAGAGCAAACTCTGTTAGAATTGAAGTTGCTATACCGTCTAAGAGACAGTTCGACCCATCTACATACGCCGATGTGAGCGATGTGACCCAAGCTTTAGCTGTTCCGGCCAAAAACGTACAACAACAAACACAACCGTCAGTGCAGCCTTCAGGACCTATAGCCCAGTCCCCTGCCCAGACTCCCCCTGAAGCTAACCAGAACGGGGCTTTTCGAATTGAACTCCCAGCTACGAATATCAATCGAGCAGAGTACATTGTGGTTGAGGAGCGGCCGGAGGACCCTCATCACCTATCGATTCGAAAGGAGAGTCAGCAAGGCTACTCTGACAGCCAAGACCTTATTGGAGAGAGCCTCGACCAGCGTCAACGCAGCGAGGCAGCCCTCCATGCGCTCGATAAGCTTGTCCGCACTGTTTTCAACTCGGTAGGCCGAGTGCTTGGGGATGGATCTGGGCAAGAGGAAGTCGTTTCCATGACACCAGACCAAGAGGTTGCTATGACCGCCTCTTCGCAACAGAAAATGCATGGTGCGATTCAAAAGGTGATCACTTTGAGATGTTTCGACCGGGTCCCTGTGGAGCATCTGGTTCAAATCATGAAACTGAGTGACGCCAGTCTGAAGCAAGTTGAGAACCTGGAGATTCGAGTTGACGAAACTTGGAGCGAAGACACCGTTGACGCATGGGTTCAACAGCTTTCAGAGGTGGAGACAATGCTGAAATCAGCTCGTACATGTCTGCGCATCCTCTCAGGTGGCAGAGAGGACAAGCAGCTCTACTCGGAAACCATCATTCAAAGAAGTGTTGATATATTCAGAAAAGTCACTGAGGATATCGTCATGCCTCTTGTTGAGCTTCGACCATCGGTGCCTACATCAGGTGTTTTCAAGTTGTTTTCGAAGAACAAGAAACCTATCACAACAGTCTTTCTCTGTTGCCAGAAATTGTTTGCTTTGCTAGCGGAGCTCGTCACCAAGATCGAACTTTCAGAATCCGTGATAAATTCACTCGAATATACCGCATCTCGCCTCATTTTCATGGAGAACGCATATTTCGAGAAAGACTCGGTCGTGGGAGTCCAAAAGTTTGATGGGCTCCGGTCTGTGGCAATGGACATGCTTTCACAGATTTTCTTGATCAAACCCGAACAACGCCAAGGTATCATTGATGAAATCCTTACTTCTCTTGAAAAGCTTCCAGTTGGCAAGCAAAGTGCTCGTCAGTTCAAACTCTCCGACGGAGGAAGTATCCAGCCTGTCTCTGCTTTGATCATGAGGCTGATTCAAGCTAGCTCTGGGCGAGTGGATAGCAACAAAAGTCGAACACGTAGCAAACTACTACGGAACCCTGATGGCGAGCAGGAAGGAAGCTCTGATGATGATGACCGCGCACCTGGACCTAAACAGTTTGTTTCCTCGATCAAGAGCGAGGTACAAGGTGCCAAGCAACATGCTGTTGCTATGAAGGACCTCGAGATTTCAGTCGGTTCGCTCTCTGAGGCGGCACGGTACAATGCTACCTACGTGATAAACTTCATTGTCAAGCGTGCTGTGGGCTCCACCAAGTCCGGAGATACCCCTTACCGAAATCTGCTTGATCTTTTCGTCGAAGATTTTACCACTTGTCTCGATTCGCCGGATTGGCCGTCTGCTGAATTGCTGCTTCGCCTTTTGATGCTCCTGATGGTGTCGATTTTCGAAACCCCCAAGACTGCTGCTCCAGCGAAGAACATGGCGTTGGAACTATTAGGTGGACTGAGTGCTGCCATTTCGCGCCTCCGTTCTCACGTCCAAAGACTTATAAGTTCTTCCGATGGCAATGACGCCGACGAATTATCGCAATACCTCGCTGATGTCGCTAATCAAGCCCTGGAGCACAAAACTCGCGTGGAACAACTCGTGGCATGGACTGGGCCTTACCGGGTCGTTCTGGAGCATGTACAGAACAGGAGTAACGAAGATCCGCATTTGTCAAGTGCCATTTCGTTTCTAGTCACTGATTGGGCTTCCCAGGTGCATAGTGGGTACGACGCTTACACAGACGAAGACGACGAGCGAGACGAGGAACTAGGACGCCTGGCTTATCGCTTGAGAATGATGGTTGAGGATCGTAGGTGGCTCACCAACGAGTACACTTTTAAGAATGTTTCAACGAATCAAGCCAAGCTTTCTTACTCGATCATCCTACTGCGTTCACCACTATGCGAAGCATTCAGCAAGATTCTGAACATTCTCCTCGGCTCCATGGCTAGTGACCAAGCTACAGTCCGGAGCAGAAGTCTCAAGAGTGTCAACCAAGTTCTAGAGACGGACCCCTCAATCTTGGATGCTGACTCTACCGTTATTGACTTGATTCTGGACTGCGCTGGCGATTCATCGATCCAGGTGCGAGATTCTGCACTCGGATTGCTTGGCAACTGCATAACCATGCGACCCCGTCTTGAGACCTCATTAACGCCAATGATTGTTAATCGATTCCAAGATAATGGTCTTGGTGTACGGAAGCGTGCAATGAAGCTCACCCGCGATATTTATCTTCGCAATCCGAGCAAGGCACTGCGCAGTATGATAGCGAATGGGTTGTTGCGTCGAGTGCAGGATCCTGATGAAGGTGTTCGCGATCTAGCCCGCCAGATGATTGAGGAAGTTTGGTTCGCGCCATTTTATCAAGACGAAGGAACTGCTGTCTACCAAACCTCACTCAATGAGCATGTATCGCTCGTTATCCAGACGGTCAAATCCGGCGCAGTCACTGAAATGCTTGACAAGGTGTTTCGGTCCATTCTCAAGCCTAAGGATAAGTCTTTGAGTGGACCGTTTACTGTTTGCACCAAGCTCGTGGCCAACATGTTTGGATTGATCGATAACCTTGATCCAGAAGATCCCTCAGTCCCTTCTGGACGCGATGCGCTGCAAGTGCTTACGATCTTCGCAAACGCTGAGCCAAAGTTATTTAACTTTGAGCAGATTCGGCTTCTGAAACCACATCTTGTGAACTTCTCTAAGCCCGAGGAGCTAGTTGCTTTTCGACATGTTACCATTATCTATCGCCGAGTATTGCCCACCCTAACCAGCGTTCATACAGAGTTTCTCTCTGAAGTGCGAAGCTTCCTTCTGAAAGCTCTCTCGAAGGTCAACCAACGAAACCCTCTCGACGATCTGGTTGCCTGTACTCAGGTCGTATGTGGGCTGCTCAACTCTTTCACGCCTCTACTTAGTGGTCTAGTATCCAGCATTGGGAAACTCGATCAAATACAAGCGAGGCCCATCGACCAAACAGCAATCACGCTTACTTACGGATACAGTCTTCTCATTGGAATGATCGCAAAGCATTGCAGGCTGGACGAATGGACGCCGACTTTTAAATCAAAGTTTCCCAAGTGGAAAGGAGACTCGGTTCCGATGTTTGCCATTGAGAAGTTGGTACCCCTTGTAGCATCTTCTAAACCACTCGAGATCCGCAAGTCAGCGCTTGATGCCCTCGGATTGATTTGCCAAGCATGGCCACGCAACTACGTGGTTCCTAAACTGTATACACTGTTTGATCAAGTTTTCAAAGAGCAGGTTCCTGGTCTGGAGGTATTGATCCTGAGATCAATTCGGGAGTTTCTTCTTACAGAAGAAAAGCGATCTGAAACAGCAGCAGAAGCCCCGGCTACAGGCAAGAAGAGGGAGCTGACAGTCATGGGAGGGACCAACTTTGACGATGTTGCCAGCGCCACCTCACAGAGGTTCTTGAAACACGTATCACGGATCGCACTTTCAAGCCAGGGTGACCATGCTTTCCTCGCCACAGAGGTCCTCGGTAGCATCAACCGGCAGGGCTTAACGCATCCCAAGGAGACCTTTGTTACTTTGATGACACTCGAAACATCACCCAACCGCAGAATTGCGGAACTGGCGTTTTCTGAGCACCGATACTCACACGAGAAGCATGAGACTGTTCTTGAGCGAGAGTACGCTAAGGCAGTGCAGTCGGCTTTTGCCTACCAACGCGACGTCGTGGAAGATACTCGCGGTGCTACGACCAACCCATTCCAGTCCAAGTTGCACTTCCTGATCGAAGTGCTCAAGATTAGCAAAATGAAGAATCGTCAACGCTTTCTTGTCAAGCTCTGTGGCCAGCTGGACTTTGATCCAGCCAGTCTCGACACGACTGAGGAGGTTCCGTCACATATGGCCTTTGCGCGGTTTATTACCGAGAATTTGGCCTTCTTCGAGTATCAAACAATCGGAGAGTTGCAGACCACAGTGAATGCCATAGAGAAAATGGTAACAAGCACAGGTGCTCCGGTGGCCCAAGCGATCGAGTCGGAAGTCTTCAACGTACGCGTTGATGCTTTGCAATTGTCGGCGTCTGAGGCCCCGGCGGCAATATCCGGAACTCAAAACGACTCTATTGGTGTAGCAACGTCTCTTGACGACCAGCCCACGCCTGCACTTGCAATCGCGTCCAATATTGAGCCCGGTCGCCTTCGTCAGCTTGCAACAGCGTCTATCATTCTACTATCAATGTGGGAGACGCGAACATATCTACGTCGGCTTTATGGCATGGGTACTAGCCGACACGACAGCAAGGCGAAGGCATTAGCCAAGGATCTCAACAAGACACCAGTCAAGGTTCAAGGTGTTCACGGAGACAAGGTCTGGGAGGAGATCGAGTCTCATATGGCTGGCCTTCAGGACCAAGAGCGAATGGTTCAAAAGTGTACTGCTCTGGTCGAGCTCCTCAACGTCGACAAGGAGTTCAAGGTCGCAGATGATGGAGAACAGATGGACTTGGGGCCAAGCACTCCGAGTGCAGATGAGGATGAGGACGGCGATCCTATTGCGGATAGGGGACGCAAGCGAAAAGGAGGACACACGCCAGGAGGGCGCAAGAAACGGGCGCGTTCTGACTCCCAGCCACGGAAAAGGGGACGACCTCGAAAGAACCCATTGCCTGAGCCAGATATGGATGCAGATCTTGACGGAGACTGGATTTAAGCAGTCATTGAGGCGTATGGAATTCAACATGGGATATGGTATTCGAAACGATTTGGGCTGCTTTTTAAGTGAGCTATGAATGCTGCTGGGAAAGGCGTTTTCGGCCCGCAAGGGCGGCATTGAAGAGAGCATTTAGCGGGAACATGCCTTGGCCGATGATGGCATCAATGGGTTTCTGAAGCGAAAAAGGGAGCCAAGAGAAGACGAACGGCGTTTTTGGAGCTTTGGAGCTTTGCGATTTGCAACTTGATGATACCTGAGCTATACGCCACGGGCCATGTAGCTCACCTTTTGGTGCGAACGGGAAAGAGAACAAGTGCAGCACAAATACAGTATGTACATATTAGCGTGCTTGTAGATTTAGTACCATTTAAATATGAAGCTGTGGCACCTAGCTCGGCTGAATCACTTTAACACCTTGTAATGTGATTTGGAACCAATAAGTACTGTAACCTTTGCTGTCAAGCGCACCAAGGACAGAAGATCGTATAACTCGGAAAGGGACGGTCTCAGGGTTTGCTGCAACGACAACTGCCTGAAAGTCGAAGGGCCCGATAATTACAGCCTTTGGAACAAGAACAAGGACGAACCAGGCAAGTGGAGATGCAAACCCTGTTATACTCACTGGGAATTATACATAGAAGAGCGCCCAAGATCAAATGCACACATGCAAACCAGAGACAAACGGCAGTGCCTCAATTGTCATACGACGGAAGCTACTGCTGGTGGACAGATACTTTGGCGACGCGACAAGGTGGACGAAATGCTGTGGAGATGCCAGTTATGCTTCATGTATATCGACTCGAAAGGGGTAGAACGACCCTTGGAGCTGCTTGTACCCTTAACACCCGCAGCCCAACGACGATGCCACGATTGCGGTGCAACGGACCGGCCGGGAATTAGATGGGCCCAGGACAAAGAAGTCAGATACTGATGGAGATGCAGGAATTGCAACTACAAGAAGACCGGCAGGAGTTAGCAAATCCAAGGGAACAGCACCTCGTGAGGGTATCATGGCGACCAAGCGACACAGATGCGTACGTATACGCCGATACAGAGCATTACAAAACAACAAGTACAAAGGCTCAGAGAGTCAGTTTAGCTGCCGGGCACAGCAGAGAAAGATATTATCCAGATACAAGCATCAGGAGGAGGATGTTATTGTTGTTGTATATGGAGTCAGTTTACTTTAAAGTTGCTGGCTCTAATCGCAAGCATAAGGAGGACGTGGTTGGTCCTTGGATATGCAAGCATAAGTAGGACGTGGTCCTTAGGTGCCTTTTCTTTTTCTTTTTGGGCATTGGGGTTTGGCGTTTGGCGTTTGGCGACTGGGATGTTGTTTTGACGACGGGACAGCAGCCTCAAGTCCAGCAGCCTCAAGTCCAGCAGTCTCAACAGCTTCAGCAGCCTCAAGAACTTCAGCCGTTTCTGGACCGCCTACATTGATTCTAGATTCCAACAGCTCCAGCAGCCTCTAAACTGCCTACGTCAAGCCTCAGCTACTTCAAGAGCTTCAGTAGGCTCAAGTTCAATAGGCTCAAGTTCAATAGGCACAGGCCGCGACCCCTTTGCCCAAGCCCAGCAGCCTCAAGCCCACCCCAATCACACCTCCATCAACCTCAGCAGCTTCAGCATACATCCCTGAACTACAACTCGCCATCATCCTCCTGGTTTGGAACTACGATAGATCAAATCAAATGCGAGTTCCTAACCTGTGAGTCACCGACAACAGGCAGTAAGAGGTCACTATGACCTCCTCTACATGCACATGACAATCGGATTACGCGTCAACTTCAGTCGACGATACGCCGAAGCTTTCACTATTCGACCTGAACATTCGCATATCAAGGTCGGATGACTATCACACAGTCATCAATAACAAGCAATGGGGTTCTGGGAAGGCTGATAAGAGCTAAACATCGAATGCCATCCCGCAGTCTTTCCAACAGCCGCCAGTGGCCCTGACCTACAGACGCCAACATAGCTGATAAGACACTCCTGGTTCTGGAACTACAGCAGGGTGAGAATGAGCAACGCCAACTGCGACCATTCCCTTTCAAACCCACGCGACATAATCCACTGCAACCCAGGCGTCTGACTAAATGGGTCATTCCGATGGCCAGGCTTGATGCAGCATCCCTTGGGCTTGAGGCAGCATCATAATCTTAGCAATACTCTCGACGATTTACCCTTGCACGTCGTCATACATTACAACAGCCCAGCGTGTCAATCGATCTAAGGCACCACATTGACACTCATCCATCCTTTATATGGTCGCAATACCATGGCTACCATTGTCCATATACAAAAGATATGGATGATTACAACCACATGGGCTCTTTAGAGTCGCAGATAATTGGTTCATCGACAATTTATCATTCCAGAAAACGACGGGTTCATCTTCATTTGAACTCAACAATGGCCGCGACTTCAAATATAAGCGCCCCCAACTGCATATAAGTAGTTACATCTTGCGTCCTACTATGGTATACAATCACATACCACAAGGCGGCGATTCTTGTAAGTCTTGAATCTAGCTACTAGAGCACATGCAGCTAACTTTGAAGTGCGGCCTTTAATGTTAAAAGCAGCATTATCCGCCCAAAGTTCGCTAGATATCACCAAAGAGTCACCTTGACACATCTACACCTTACAACAAACGTACCTTACATTGAGATGATGCTTTTTCAGCAGGCGACTGGAAACATCTAATGATTTATCTATTTGAATCAACTTTCTAACACTCAAAATCATCAAAACTGAATCATATATTCCAAATCGCACGTTTGCGAAAGCTATCAATATGTAGCATGTCCCATGACTCGACGAGTTGGGAACGATGCGCAGATACCTGGGAATGATGATCAGATGGTCAGCAACATTTATCGCAACAAACCAACATTCAGTCAGGTCCAGCAGGCTTTACAACCCATGCTGCATCAACAGCTTCGACAGGACCAATAGCGCCTCTCACACAACCTAACAGACCAACGTCTCTTGAATCAAATCGCAAGCGCGTCCCCGTGCCTCGCCATAGCTGACAGAGGCCAATCCTACATGGAAAGAAGAAATGCCCGAAAGCTATCGAGACTTCCTCGAGGTCATGACCGTATCTATCACTGGTGGTGATCTGGACGCTCCCAAACTCCAGTTTCAGCATCAGATGCCACACCATATTGTGGATGATCTGGCCGTACATTGCACCCGTGGTTTTCACAGATAAAGGCACCACTCAACCTCGCTGTGTAATTCAGACATTGTCCGCTGCATTCGGCTACTCTGAAATCGCTGAAACAGGAGATTTTAGCAGGCCATGTAGAGCATTCAACCCACACTCACTTCTCATACT
>JABCJZ010000424.1:0-27160 GCA_013184445.1 Fusarium sp. NRRL 53497 | reverse complement strand
GGGTCTTGTAGACGTCGAGGATGGCGGATTGACACTCCTGGGAGAGACCGGCGACAGAGTCTGTTGCGCGGGGAGCGAGGAGATCGCGCTTCATGAGAGGGTGTGCCATGAAGTTGGCGGAGACGGCGGTGGCCAGGATGGAGGTGATGAAGATGGACTGCATTTTGAAAGCGAGTGATAGTGATACTTGGAACTAAAAGATTGTAATAGTCTGTGAAGAGAAAAGAGAGAAGTGCACTGAGACTGAGAACCAGGACAAAGACAGCTCTTTAATAGTTCCATCTTCTCAGATACTAGTATCTTAGTTTCGAACCAGAGGATTCCTATCATTTCCACTCACCGCCGCCACCTTTCCAAAACAATCGCTCAGGGGGGTTAATGTACGAATAGTACGGATAGTAACAGTTCCTATACCAGATTCAGTTAAAAAAGCAATCAGCCCTATAGCCACTCTCAGGGGTAACATGTTCAATCAGACGGCACAGCTGAACCGCGTTGTTTGTGACGTGGGGAAATTGACCAATTAGATTGCTTCGCGCGTGTCAGGGTTTGGGTCTGATCCTGGGGGCTAGTTCTTGGCGTGCGTATGTAGGAGGTTCAGGTGAGGTTGACATGGACGATCAAGACGTGTTATTCGTATTGAACTTGACCAATTAGATAAAACATGTTGGCTTGATTGAGTCACGCATGGAAAATGACAATATTGATAGAAACGCCTCGTATTGATCAATATAACTAAGCTTCCGCTAAAATAACCGTCACAATTCGTGGCTTACCCCTGAAATTAGCCCCAGCTCTATCGGCACATTTCCTGCCGAGCGTGTTCGTAGCTTATGCCCAAGGAATGAATCATATACGCTTGGCATTTCGCATGTTACGTCTGAGATTGACGATCCAATCCTTTGATGGAGATCGGGGCTTTACTCGGGAATAATATTACATCCATCGTCATACATCCTCCTCCTCCTCCATAATAACTCCATCAGGGTAGTTCAGTAGTCAGTTAAGTACACCTCCCAAACTCCCTCTGACATCCACTCCCGCAATGATCACTCGTACTCCCACACCATCCCGCCCTCGAACAACATCCATCATCTCCACCCTCCGTACATCTCGCCCCTCCGTGTCCGGACCCACACCTCCCCGGCGCAGCTGGCTCCGGCATTCCGCTACAAGTCCCGAAAACAGGCTGACATCCTCTCCCGCAGTGATCACTCGTGCTTCCGCACCATCCATTCTGCGAACAACACGTCGCACCTAGCGGTTCTCCTCTGCACGTTGCTCCGCCGTGTCGTGAACCGCAGCGCCCGTTTGTGGAGGCGGGAAAGGTCGGGCTGCTGGTTGAGCTTGTTGATGAGGGCGCAGGTCGTGTGCTGACTTGTCGATACCAGTCTGATCGTGGGTCTTGGAGACATTCACCTACTGTTACGGCGGAGAAGTTGTTGCGACGCATGGAGCGGAGCATGTGCTCTGTGAGATTATAGACGGTTTGGTAAACCGGATCATGCTCAATGTGAAGCCATTTATTCGTGCTGGGACTGCGTCCTTCAACAGTATTATCCCAGATTTGCTTCGATGTGCTAATCATGTTAGGGCTATCGTGAAGATACCCCTCAGTGTCGAGATTAAAATATGTAATATGATAACCAAGTTCGTTCAACCATGCATCAGTGGTGGTATTGCTTGCAGAGTATGGAGGACGCATGTATGTGGGGAAATAGCCGAGAATATCAGCAAAGGCAATCTCATTGTAGATCATCTGGTTCCAGAACTTGGATCGACTTAGAGTTGTGAGACGTTGGTGTGACCATGTGTGACTGGCAATCTGATGGCCGTCTCTGACCATGCGTCGAATAAGACCTGGCCATGGTGTAGCTGGGTCGTTGATGGCGCCTTTACCGAGATTTCGACCGGTGATGTAGAATGTTGCTTTGGCGTTGTATCGCTGTGGGTGTTAGATTGGTGCTAACTGGGCTACTAACTGTGACGTGCTACTTACTTGGAGGAGATCGAGAAGGTCTTCGGTGTAAGTGTACGGACCATCATCGTATGTCAACGCAATATCACCATTGCGGTTACATCGATAGATAGCTTGACCATAGGGAATATTTCCAACTTTCGGCCGAGCAATATTGGTGGTATCAGGTCCAGTTGGTCGAACATTGGCATCACAACCAGGTCCATACTCGATCTGACACGATGGAGCTGAGCAGTAGAGGTAGCCAGTTCCGCACCATCTAAACATGTCAGCTTGACCCAACAAGAGAGCGTAATTGGACTTACCCAGCGCTGGAGCAACACTCATTTGGTCCACAGACTGTTCCAAAACCTGTTCCACATCGTCCAGCTTGACGCTTCTCGTGATGACTGAAGAGAGAGTGCCATGGAGATGCGACGACGAAACTGCCCAAGAAGGCAAGGAGAAAAGAAATTGACTTCTTCATAATGAAGGTGTAAACGAATGACTGTAACGAACGGATGCCCTAGCTAGGCCTACTTCATGATTGGCAAGACCATCTAGACACCTCTTATATGCTTTTATCAGCCTGCATCGAATTCTCTTTTTAAAAACCCAACGTATCATAATATTTGAGGCGTCAGCCATTTTGACTTTGTGTAGCACATCATAAAAGATTAAGATAGGCTATAAGACCAATACATTCGTAGGTATTTTGAGGCCCTTCAATATCTTAAGCCACAATGCATAGATCCTGGCTACCGACTCCCTTTTAAACAACAACAATTGTCAAAATCTATCGTCCGGAGGGAAGTCTCGTACTCTCAAATGAGAACCCTATCTACGTGTCACAATGGCTTACCAACCGCATGCTGTGCAAGAAACGGTATCTTCGGAGTTTTTTTACATGCAGATCGATGTGAGAATACGAGGCGTAGGTATCAGGGATTGACTGCATTGGGTAATTGATGACATGTTAGACGATAATAAGGAGATTAGACTGAGAAAAAAGCTCCGAGGTGAGATCATAGATAGGGTATAGGGTTTTCGTTTGTGTTGGACAGAGGTAGGCTTGAGAATAAGCTTGTTCCTTGCAGGGTGATAGTGTGAGATGTCTTGCAGATGGAATTGGAGAGTGCTTTTTGCAATGCAGGTACGTGTTGTGTGTTCTGGGATATGCCTGTGATATTATTCAGCTCTTTGATCCTTAACAAGCTGAGTAAAAAATCGACAAGTATTACTGCAGCTCTGCCTAAATGGTTCAATATCACAGTGGGTGTACCCTCCTGCAGATCAATTGGATTAGAACCTTATAGCTGAAAGGGACTGGATCTGCCATCCACACAGGAAATGATGCCAAGAGCCTGGGCAATGCAAAAAGCACTGATCATCTCTGACTTTAATAGCCAGTGGGCGTCGTAGCCGTATGTATGTACGTTGGACCAAGTGATACCTAAATTTTGATCAAACATAATCAATCACAGCAGAAAATGAGACAAGTTCAAGATATATAGCCCCAGGCCAGATTCAATTACCATATTATGACATTATATACAACTTTTAAATACTTTGACTCAAGCAGCAATGCGCTCGACAGCCTCACCAGGCTTCTCATCCTCAACCAAGTTCTGCTGATCGGTGAGCTTGGGGTTACGCAAGCACAGAGAGAAAGCGATAAGGGGAATACACAGGCAGATACCAGTGATTGTAAGCAGGCGCTGAACATGCTTGTAGGCGTCAATCATGGCATCGCGCTCATCGGTACCGACGGGGAAGTCGAGGATGGCCGAGAGAGGCTGAGCATACGCGTAAGTGGCAAGTGTTTCGTTTCCAAAGCTCGAGAAGCTCTGGGCGAGTCGGACGGGAAGGACTTGGGTCCAGATGGCTCCGGAGACTGCGTTACCGAAAGCCGATCCGACCTGGTACAACGCGAGGTATAGACCAGTCATGACAGCGAGTCGTTCGTGGGTAACGTAGGCTTGGAGGGATGCCTGCGCGGGGTACGGGAACATACCGCCAGCGATACCCAGGAGGATCTGTGCGCCAATGACACCAGATTTGTTGGAGTCGTTGACATCGCCACGGTATCGGATGAGAAGGCCGAATGCGACGAGGAACAGACACGTGCCGGATACGATGAAGACCTTGAATCGGCGCACCTTGTACACGATAAGACCCAGAATCGTACCGGTGATGACACTTGCGAAGGAGTACAGGGACTGGATACGTGTGGCGGCCTTGACGCTGAAGTTGAAGGAGACTCGGAGAACGGTGAAGAGGTAGTCGCCCTGCATTGTCCAGGCAAAGTTGAGCATGCATGCAATTCCCATGGGAGCCCAGACGGATCGGTCCTTCATGTGGTGGAAGGGCACCAGAGGGTGAGGAGCGCGGAGTTCCCAGATGACGAAAACCGGAATGCAGACGAAGCCGATGACGAGAGGAGCGACAACTTGTGGAGCTGACCATTTGCTCTCGAAGCCACCGGCGATAGTCAGAGGGACGAGGAGGAGAGCAAAGACGGCGATGAGGAAGATTACACCGATGATGTCGAGAAGCCAGAATAGCTCAACGGTGAAGCTCTGGAATCCGAGTTGCTGGAAAGAAGATCGATAGCCGACAAGATGACCTTGCTTCTTTGCGCGGTGGCCGACGACGAGAAGACTGATGATGAGAGGGAGGGCGCAGACAGGGTAGATGATACACCACATGCCGATTCCCCAACGCCATGTTGTAGCTCCCAGTACAGCTTCTGTCACATCGCCACTGACCCAAGTGTTGATGATGAAGGGTAGAGCAGGGATGTAACTGAAGAAGAGACGTGATCGCACAGAGGTAATATCTCCGATGATGACCTCGACGAGGAGAAGGATCATGGTATAGCCAATCTGGTAGATGACAGCACCGGCAGAGAAGGTATCGAGGTTATTAGAGGAAGCCTCAATGATAGTACCAATGGTGTAGAAAAACACCGAGATGCATATGAGCTCCACACGACCAAAGACATCAGCAATCTTTCCAGCGGTAGGCTGTGCTGCAGCTGCGATGACAGCGCGGAGAGTGTTGACAGATGATTGGAGAGAGTGAACCATGAACTCGTTCATCGCAAGGGGCTGATAGGCGTAACGAACGGTTCCATCGAGACCGTACGCATAAGCGATAAGGAAAACGCCAAAGAAGATGAAGATACGATCAGTGAAGGTTATCACCTCAGACATAGCCTTGATGCGCTGAACACCGGGGGATGTGATGTCCCGGACAGCATCAGCTGCTGAAGAGGGGACTTCACGACCGTGGTCATTTTCGGGGTTCTTTTCTTGTGTTGACATTTTTGAAGAATGAACCTCATAGAGTTGTATCCGGTTCATGCAGAGGGGGAGAAGAGGATGGGGGTTGTTGTGGTTTTAAAAAGTAAAAAGTAGAGAGGGAGATCCACTCATCAGATTGATTAGATAACTTTAAGCCCGCGTGAAGACTTTTCGGAGGATCTGATAGGGAGGGGCACAGGGGGGATCATGCGAGTTTTTAGCCACTAAAGCTCTATATTTTAGCGTCGAACGACGGGGATTTGATGATGATGGTGGCGGCATGGCCAGAGATGACCTACTGCAAGTACTTTATGAGATCAGTTCCTCTACACTGTAAAGTTCACAGATACTACAAACCAGCATCAACTCAATACCAACCATCTTCATTCTTCAGAACTTCTCTAAACTCTACACCTGAATCTCACCGAGCTGATTGATTAGCGACTCTTTGTCTTGGCGTTAGTCAATCAATCACAAAGTGAGCCGAGGATACAACTCCAACTGATCCACAAACACATTTCCCTCTCTGGTAACAAGTGTTACAGGGTTCTTAAACAGCTGCCTTGGGGTTTCGCCGATGCATTCCACAACCGGAAAGTGATCGTCAATACTCGGAGCTGTCCGTGACCGGTGACATTGCTGTGATCTGCCATGCAACGTCGCTCTGGTCCACTTAAAGAACTCTGAAGTGCTTGGTATGCTTGGTGTTTTTCCTTGGGAGAGAAAAGTCTGATAGTTTACTCGGATGACGCGGATGACAGCCGCAATGAGAAGAAACTGATTAATGACATGCCACTGAGAGGCTCTCACGGCCATGGCCCGAATGCTTGGACTTGTGCTCCGTCAAATCTCCTTGGTTCACGGAATAGTTCCCCATCTGGTTATCATTCCACATCCTCGGGTCCCGAAAATCTTGGCGGATATAAATTTTTCGTCAAAATACTCCACTACAACACGTTGCTATGGTCTAGAATTGATCTAGTCTTCGGAGAACTGAGTTTCTAATGGATATTGGGATGTCAAAACCCCTGTGGGATCCATTTGGAGCACGCGACATCAGGATATCACACGGCTGACAACATGGGCTTGACTAAAAACGTGGGATGAAAGACAGGCTGACACAAAGTCTGGGTGGGATCGATCTGATAAAGTCTCATTGCCACGATTAATGCTGCAACACAATCAACCCACTTGGTGGTCGATCTCTGCCGCATGACATAAAGAACCATTCTCATTCAATCTGGCGTTAATCCCCTGATCTTTTCAATCCATCGCGATATCGGAGGTGCATTTCCCTTCATCCAGCGTTTCTGATAGTGCCAGTAACCCGGTCCTTGGCATATGCATTCAGTTTCCACTGCCCCGGTCAGGTGCACATTCCAGGCGTTCTTAGTCCCAAGTTTATTGTCTAATCTAATCTAATCCATCAACTATTGTTACCCGATCAGGTTTGACTTCATACACAACGTCTTGGCGCCTAGAAACTGCTTCTTTTTTAGTCAATCTGGCCAGGAAAATTTTTTCTCTGGGCTCTAGACTTGCCACAAGCTGCTTGGGTTCGGACAAGCCCTCTCTGAGGTTTTTGCTATTCTGTCATGCTGTGGGTTAGTCGTTGTGTGTGTGACTGTACTACTGCAATCGTTGGCCACGAAACACAAAGCAACATGTAACTCTTGGTACTCTACATTATTCTGACCTAACCTGTAGTCATTTGTCTTTGTTCCGATAGTAGATAGATTGGATGAAATACTTTTGATGAATAAATCCAAATGATATCAAGATAATGAGCTACATGCTTGGGGCATATAGAGACATATTGTTCATCACATTTCATCTGAGTGTCTTTTGTTATGTTTGATTCTCTGCCTCCTATAGATCTCTGCTTTCAGTCTTAATACGGGTTTCCCATAGTTGTATGTCAGTCTTTTGTTCAGAGCAAATCGTCATCCTACGAAATCACAGTTTCCACTAGTAATCGATAACTATAAAATCTCGTCTCATTACCATCCAATTCCATAGTCAGACCTTTTCACCATCTTCGCTTGCTAGTTAACTTCACACTAGATGGCGTCTCACAGTACAGAAGCAGGGTCTTCTCCTCTGTATCAACTCCTCGACAAGGACAAACGAGAGATACGCCTTCTTGAAATTCTTTCTCAGTCCCCTGAAGACAAAGTGGAATGCAGACTACATACTGTCCTTCTCACAGCAGGAACCTACTATGTATGCATATCCCACGTTTGGGGTGACCCGTCTGTCACAGAAGAGATTATCGTTGATGGTGTCCTGAGACAAGTTAACGTCAATCTAGCTACTGCTTTACGGCATCTGAGGAAACACTGGACTGAGATCGAACTTGAATCGGATCCTGAGCTTGATACATCCAAGTTCCGTCTTTGGGCAGACGCACTTTGCATCAACCAAGAGAATCTCACTGAGAGATTGCATCAAGTCAGCATAATGGCCGATATCTACTCTTCAGCAGAAATTGTTCTTGCTTGGCTTTCTCCTAATAATCGCGATACCGCTGGAGCGTTTTATATCCTTGAGCGGGCTTTCCAGACCCTGAAAAGTGATTGGGATGCTAAACACGACAGGACTCTGACCAATGAGACTCAAATATATGCTCACATTATGGGAGCCTATGCTGGAGAAATCGAGTCCCAATTCCAATGGCTCCTCCCAAATGGCAGTAGATTTCTTGATAGTCAAGGCGCCGACCTTTGTCCCGGCGAACCTTTTTCGCTAATTTTGAATCTCCTCGCCCTTGAATTCTGGAACAGAGTGTGGATTCAACAAGAAGTTGTCCTTGCCAAAAGGCTATACTACGTCACGCCATCTTATCGTATGTCTCATACAACATGTTCGATAGCACTCCATGGAGTGTTAGCCTATCTGAGTTATCTGGGCTCCACAGGGATGGGACCACAAGACCTGGGGGGAGACTTACATAGATTGTCATTGCTTTGTGGACTACGGCTTATTGTTCAAGATGGTGACGAGGGCAGGGCGGTTTGGGAAGCGACTTGCTATCAAACATGTTTTTCTGGGTACCTCAAGGCCACAAACCCGCTGGATCGTGTCTATGGCCTCTTAGCTGTGACCAAGGTCCCAATCATCCCTGATTACACCAAGTCTATCCGCGAAGTCAACACCGAGTTCATGCAGTGGTACCTCACCATGTGGAAAAGAAATCAACGAGATCCAAAGGTTCTGGACGAACATAAAACGGCAAGTCGGGAACTATTCAGCGATTTTGCTGTCGGTGTTCGACGCCTCCACGGATTGCCAAGCTGGGCTCCTGTTTTCCCTATCTCGGAAAGACGAAGGAGCTTAAGAATTGAAGATGAGGTCACAGAATGCGTATACAGGAATGTGCCAGAGCTATGGGAGCGTATGCCTATGAGGATTACTGGCGACAGTTTATGGGTGAAAGCAATCAAGGTTCAGACTGTCAAAACTGCCTACACCGAGCCTATATCTCACGATCTCATCTCGAAGAGGCTTGGCCCGCATATCATGGAACTTACAAGATCACACCAACTGGTTTACCCCAATGGAAAATCCTTATTCGTGGTACTGTGTTCCACTCTCTTACTCAGGAGAAGTTGTCAATTCGACCCACTGCGGTTCACCAATTGGTTGGCTATATCGAATCAATCTCCTATCGTTCAGCGCAATGAGGATAGAAATCTACTGTCCGATGTATCTTATGCCGACTCCATAGCTTCGGAGTGGCGTAATGTAAGTGAAAGGTACACAGGCAATAGACTGTTCTCTACAGAAGATGGGTATATCGGCTCAATGCCAGACGAGGCCTTACCTGGAAACGTGGTGTGTGCTATGGCAGGCTGCCAAAGTCCTGCCGTCCTCCGCCCCGAGGGAAATCATTACCTTTTTGTTGGCTGTTGCTTTATGGTAGGCCTGATGGAAGGCGAAGTAGCCGACTTTCTTGCGTCAGGAAGAGCCAAGATCCAGTTCATTGAAATTCGATGAGTCTTTGGTACGTAAAGACAGGGACTGGCCTTGGACGAGTGGAATAGATTGATAAAAGCCACTTTGGAAACGGTACTGAAGGAAATCTGACATTTTTGTACTAGAAAGGCAACAGAGCTGTAGTATCATGAAGAACTGAGAAATGCTGGCACTAGTTTGAGACGTCTGGAAACATTAGGTGGTGAGATCGATGAGTTACAAAGAGATGTTTTCTTTGTACGCCAATCAAATTTGATATGGATTTTTAGCTAGAGACTAGACAAGTAGTCGTATGAATATGCACAGCTCTTTCTTCCAGAGAACACGTAATTGTGACAGAACAGATTTCAGTTATATACAATAAAAATATTTACAATAAGGCTGATGTCTACCTTCCAAACTAAACAGCGCTGCAGGCAATTTAGTTGACAGAGATGCTGTAGGCAGAGGTGGCAAAGACACAGTTGGAACCTGAAATAGTTAGCTTCTGAGCAAAGAACTGTCAGATATAGATGTTGAACTTACCAACGAAAGGCTCAGTACCAGCCTGGAAGCTAGTAGCGACATAGCTGCTAGGAACACCCTGACTCTTGGTAAGGTATGTAAGGAAGGGAAGAAGATCGCCCTGGAAGTTGCCCAAGTTCTTGGTAGCGACGAAAGAGTAGACAGTAGTATCGCCGTTAGGTCCACGGAAGAGCTTCCACTGAGAACCGTTGATAGTGAGAGTCGCAAGTGGGGTAGAACCGCTGTCAGAGATAGGTCCTGCGCCGCCATAGCTTCCAACCCAGATCATAATCTCGTACTTGTTGTTAGCACCAACGGAGGGAGCAAGCCAGAGATCGTAGGCGACGTCGGAGACCATGTTGGTGCCGGTGTATCGCCAGGTCCACTTGGTAGGGATGGACTTGATGGCGGAGATCTTCTTGTTGATGTTCTCGAGAGCAACGTTGGAGTACGACTTTACGTGGATGTTGCCACCGGCCCAGCTCCACTTTGTAGACCACGAGAATGAGCCGCTGTTGTACGAGTTGAAGGTTGTGCACTGAGATCCGGATGTGGCTTCACCACGGCCCCAGTTGTTGTGGAACACGCTGTATCCGCCGGTTTGGAGAGAGCCGAAGGCATCGCACCAGGTAGTAGCGCGCTTCTCAACGGTCTTTGAGGGAGTGGTAGGTGTAGCAGAAGCCACAGCCAAAAAGGCGGAAATAACACCGAAGAACTTCATGTTGAAAGTGTGAAAGATATAGGGCTGAATGAGTGAATTGACGAGGAACTGGTGAATACAGAAACCTTGGCAGAATTGTTCTTTATATCTATGTTTCTACAAAGAGTATCCGTGCTTCCGGAGATTGTAAGTGTGTTTAACCTGAAACCCCTATTCGGACGATATGGTCGTTTCTGGTAAGATCAAGTGCCGACTACCGAACTATTTTGGTATTACTCCACCAATCACGGCTCAAGACTAGTTCTCCCAGCAATGAGAAACTCCGACAACACATACTCGTATTTTAGAATTATTCCATGAGACCATCTCGCATACAAGAACAGGTGTGATTGGATGATAGTCAGGCTGGATTGAGTAAGTTCGGACCCATCGGCGCCGTTGTTCAGGTGAGGATATGCCATGGCCGAAACTCAATATACGCCGATCTGTTTATAAACTTTGATGGATGTTTGGAGTTGTTTGGGAGTTATCAAGGGTTTTGATACATAAACTTATGCAAGGAGTACCAATGAAGGAGTTCATTAACGAATATTACATCAGTGCCCCTTTCCAACAGCAGCGAACAAAGAATCAATCAGACTACTCTTCGCCTTCCCCAACACAACTACATCCTCAATCTGATCATCCACATTCTCCAAAAACCGCTTCCTATCCCACTCAGGTTTCCATCCAATACTCTGTGGCCTTGTAGCTGTGAAACTTCCCCTAGATTTCATTAGCCCTTCCCACTCAATTCGGACAAACAACTTACCCTGATTTCCAAAGAGCACCTAAGAACTCGACTGGTACACCGATAGCCTCTGCAGCAAATTCATCGCTGGGAAAGACATCCGGCTCTGCGTCTGAGACAAGTCCTCGAGTCTTCATGGCTGCACCTAGATTGTTCAGAAATTCCCACATGTCCATATCATGAGCGACTGCGAAGTAATATCCTTCTTTACCATTTGGAATTTCTTCATCACGGAGGACTGCATGTAAGATTTGCCAGTAAAGGGCGGTTAGATCTGAAATGTGAACAGCTTGTAGTGACTGTGAAACTTTAGCATCTGTTGTCTATATCAAAATAGAAACCTACAATGTTCTCGTCGAATTTATAGACTTTTCCATGCTCCAGGCTTGCTTGTACGAGGCCTGGAATCACCACGGAGAGTTGGTTCCATGGCCCAGTCCCTCGTCCATCTTTGCTCAGGTCAGTATAAGATGGAGTCTTCAGGTTAGGCCTTACTCACAGACAATCGAAGGCACAACAATAAACACATTAACGCCAGAGGCTTGTGCATGCTCGATTATGGTTACATCGGCCTTGAGACGTCAGTTTCGATACAACAGATGACAGACTGGTACTCACCTTTCGAATCGGATAAGAGTCTGCCAGCTCCTTTTCCGTTTCGAAAATATCGTCTGTATCCTTGCTGACTGTGCTTGGCCAACCAGCCTTCCCATAGAACGCACTAAGCGCTGCAGTCTGCTGGATGTAAATATTTCAGCTTACTCTGTTAGCAAAAGACTTACGTGAATGAAGTGAGTTAACTTCCCACTGACCTCCTTCTGCTTCACCAAGGCATTTATCAATGGTAAAGCCAAAGTTGGATCGATGGAACTGGCCGTGTGCACAACAACACTGACTTGGAAATATCAGCTGTCTGTTTGGATTTTATGACGAGATTCATACTTTGATTTGAGGATATCGCATCAATAACCGCCTCTTCATTTGTCAGATCTAATTTCAAGACGCTGATGTCAAGGCTTGAAAGAGCTTCAGCCTGTTCTTCTGATCTGACAGCGGCGAAGACTTGGCTTCTGTTGATCTCAGACGAGTGCTTAGATTGAAGATCAGCAACGATGGAACCACCTCTATGAGCGTGTTAGCTGCGTTTTGCAGAAGTTTGAGCAATTCACACATGTATCCTGCAGCACCAGTGATGAGAATGTTCTGAGACATCACGTCAGTTACAAGCTCGGAGTTGTATGTTCAGGTTAACTTTTTAACCTCTAATGTTTTATCACGAACGTTGTCTCACTCATTTAGAAACGGCCAAGTGATGCAATGCTGCTTATTATCAACCCACAGATCTTTGCGGCCAATAAAGACAACGACCCCTCACTCCTTCGAGTTGGATTGGAAGCCACTTACGCAGCCAGGACTAGAGCGTACAAATGGTGTCACCCAGGTTTTACTCTCGTATCCCGTATCGACTCACGAAATTTGCTGTGCCCTCTGGATCTTCTAAATTAGGTTTAAGTTAGCTAATAGGTCAATAAAGGTAGACTAATAACCGTAGACTATCTTAGACCATAATTTAGTGAATTTCGTGAGTCGATACGGTAGTTAGTCTTTCCATCTAAACTCAGTATCGATTGGGCCATTGTCGAGTCTCGCGAGTTGATTCTTCTCATTACATCAAGATCCCTCTCACATGTCCTGAACATACCAGTTCAGAAGACAGTTCTTGCTTATTATTAATAATGCATTAGTTCCGATATTTGGCCCCCAAACCCCACATGTGATAACCTGTGATTGTGCTTACGGCTGAAACAAGACTATCAACCTTCCTATCATAGCTGCAGTACATTATGTTGTGCAACCAAGGGTTACAGTAAATTGATCCTAAAATGGCTCTCTGCAGAATGGATTGAGCCATAAACTTCAGCTGTCCCCCGTTCGGCTGGTCTTCGCGTTGTTTGTGTATCACACCCAAGCCTTCAACTCTCACAAAACCCCGACTCTACTGTGTAACACGGTCGAGATGCCTAGCTATTTTAGAAAAGGCTTCTTTGGATTCATCCTTTCAGTTACAGTCATTCTCTGCTACCATGTCACACCTACAGCCGCTCTTGAGCGCTCTCACAAGCAGTTCCAGGAATTCTTCCCAGCATGGGACCTCATTCTCAAAGACCAGCTTGCAAACAACTGCTCCGAACAAATGGATGCTTATCTAAACCGGTCTGACCCAGTACTACGGCCAGGATACAGGGTTATAGACTGCATCTTGAACACCATGCCCGAATATCGTAAGGCTGAACTGGCCTCAGCTGCTGTCATCCTCGGTCTCGCGCCGTCAGTGCTTCAATTACTGAGTGCATCTTATCTCGATACCTCGATGCTTGCATATCGCCGCCCTGTGCTCGCGTTGTTGCTGTCAATGTGTAGCTCTGGAGTGCGGCCTCTTACGGCTACCGATTACGATGACTTTATAGCTACAATGGGCACCGATCCCTTTCGCACTAATTTTGGCAAACCTCAATCTATCTGGGCTCCGAATTTGGTGTCTCTACTGGAGTATATCATTGCTATTGCAGCTGTCGCAAATAACGCCCATCTCACCTACCAACTCTGCTTGTTGGCGGTCTGCACATTCGCCCCAGCAGAGGACTTTCTCCCTGCGATTTGGACCGCTGCAGCCGTAGCGATACATCTCGTTGGGTACTTGGCTGCAAGACTAAGAGTCTCTGTAGAGAGCAAAAGCAGAAGAGAAGCCGAGTATCAAGGAAAACTGCACCATGCACTCCGTTCTGAACTCACGCCCACGCCCTGGCAGAGCAGACTCGAAGTCAGACCGAACCAAAGACATACAGGCTGGTTTCTAGTACTAGTATCTGTACTATACGTGGGCGATGTGCTACAAGCGCTCTTCGGAACTCTTATCCTATCGAGCTTAGTCTTTATTAGTGTTAGAGACTCTGCTTTTATAGTGATTCGGCTGATGGGGAGTGCTCTTTTCGCCCGACTAGTTCTCATCTATGAGTTAGCTGGGTTCAGGACAGATAAGGAGGGATATGGCCCATCTGAGAAACCTCTTTACTCGGAAGTCCCTGACCAGAGCAAAAGACCTTGATGTGATCCCGTATCTTATAACGAGCATGGTCATTCGTGAGAGGAGGACGCCTCGGCGAGTCAAATGCGTGGGTGGCGCTATGAATAAGAGTAGCTCAGAAACTACTTAGTCTTTGGCCCTTTCAAGAGACCGTTTCTCTCAAGCTAGGCATTCAGAGGGTCGAGGGTGATGAGTTTGTTGGCTCCATATGCTACACCCATGTACCTAGATCAACAGAACTAGTTCACTAGAGCCATCCAATATCAAGATGTTCATACGTGTTTGCTCTGTTGCACGTCTCGCAGGCCATATTACCAAGGGTCGATGATGTGACGTGTCAATTTGTCCCCAGAATTGTGTTGATAGACTTGCTGTAATAATTGACTCGCTTAAACTCTACCTAGGCGCAACAGTACAAGACTACAGTATGCTAGTCGGGAAAACAAGGACGAAATAGACGAAATAGAGAACGAGTACAAGAAGAAATGTTGTTCTGACACACAAAAGTCCCTGGCAACAACACCCTGCTGTGTCCCCATGCATGCATGCATTATTGTTCGAGGTTCGACGCTTAGCCCTGCTCCAGAACAGGGACGTCAGTACTGATATGGTTCGATTCACAACGGAAACTTACAGAAGATTTCTCCCTGGTTTGTATTCCTCTATCGCTTTGCACTCAGGGAGCTGTAAACCAACACCCGGGAGAACAATAACTTTGTTCAAAAGTGAGTGTATCTATACTCAGGTCAGCACCCGATCTGGTAGGTATACGATCTCACAGTACATCTTCATACAGAGCTGGAACCGGGAATTTTATGATGATTGTCATCAAATGTAGGTGGCGGCGACTCGCGCAGTCGCTCGGGTCGCGGTCGCAGAACCTCCCAACCTAGTCGTGTAGGCTCAACCTGTACATGAGGATCGGGATGGACCGCTATAATGATAGACACTCTGGAGCCTGGCATACTGTTGTAGATATCAAGCAAGCTTTCTACATTGTTGACAGTACCTGCCCAAGTGTCGTCAATGCCGGGGACTTGGGCGACGATGTTGTTCTCTTGTCCTGGGTTGGAGACTCTGATGCTGCGGCCATTCTCGCCTTGTTCCGCGGCGTTAAATCGAATACTCTCCAAGCAGAGGCTGTTGGAAAGATTGAAACCGCCTCCGCGAGGATGTTCTGGAGTATTCGGGGGGCCTGATATGACTTGTTCCGTCCTGAAGGCGTTGCTTTGGCGAGCTGTGCCAGTGCTACCATTTTGGTGGTTTTCGCCGAAGCCATTCGTATAATCAAACCTGTCAGATCCATTCTTGTGGTGTACATTGCCAATACCGTTGCTTTGGCGAACTTGAGGTCCAACTTGAGATTGGTCTTCAACTTGAGGCTCTTCTTTGTCTTGAGGCTTGTCTTCGACTTGAGGCTTGTTTTCAACTTGAGGCTTGTCTTCAACTTGAGGCTTGTCTTCAACTTGACCTTTATCTTGAGATCCTCTTTGGAACGCTTCGGGTATGTCTTGAAGTCGGGGTTGAACTTGAAGTCGGGCTTGGAGTCCGGCTTGGATTCGGGCTTGGAATTGGGCTCGGAGTCGAGCATCGAGTTCAGCTTCTTCTTCAGCTTGGTATTCGGCTTGGAGATCGGCTTCGTGTTGAGCTCGGAGTACAGCATCGGCTTGGAGTTCAGCTTCGTGTTGAGCTTGGCGTTGCTCGGTATAACCGTGTCCCCTCGTGAGAGGACCCCATGGAGCTTGGGGTTGAGCTTGAGGTTGAGCGTGGGGTTGAAACTGGGATTGAACTTGGTGCTGAAATTGGGATTGCTCAGTATAACCGTATCCCCTCAAGGAAGAAGCCCATGGAGCTTGGTGCTGATATTGGGATTGTTCAGTATAACCATATCCCCTCGTGGAAGAAGCCCATGGATCTCGGAATTGAGGTCCGGGTTGAACTTGGGGTTGATGTTGATAGTTGTATGAAAGGTTCATTGGCTGGTTGTGCCTGCGATTTTCATGCACATGTCCTTGAGGTCTGTGAGGTCTACTATTTCTGGGCATCTTGGATCAATAGTAGATGAAACTGATGATGTAAAAACGATGGTGATTGTACGGATGCTTTGATGATGCTTTGCTCGTGCGCGATGTGTTGTGTTGTGTAAGAAGAAAAGGGAATATCTGCTGTGATTCTATTTATCTGGAAGGTGAGGCATACTCTTGCCTGATCAATTACAACACGAAGGATACGGCACTTGCTCTTACTTTCATTGATCGGGGGTCGTTGGATGGAAGCCGCGAACAGCACCCCAGCAGGCAGGTCAGCTTCGGGTAGGCATCAGGCATACGACAAGGGAACAAGCAGTGTATCATCCTTTCCATCGGCTACCATTAGGGAGTAACCCAGCGTCTGCCTAAACTCGTAATTTATCTGAACAAATTCTGGTGGTTGTTCTTACTCCATGTTCTCCCAAGTTTCTGTACGTCACGAGTCAGCGAAGAGTCTTGGTAATACAGAGGAATGGGCATGCTCACCGTACCATATTCGCGATCGGTATGGTCCACAGCATCCAGCCGACGTTCGTTTCACGTTACTGTAAAATGTCAGCAGTTGTAACTGATGCTCAAGACTCGATTTCTGCCTACCTCTTGTCACAGTTCAAGATCTCTGGTCACATAGCGAGCAGCCCTGATCATTTGACGCTCCTTAGATATTGAGTCCAAGGAGATCCTCGTACTGGGCCTTTTCGGAACTCAGGGGTGCATCGCTGGCCTCGGGAGGCTTGAGGTCCGTCGAATCTTCGAGGGAAGAAGGCTGTTGTTCAACCTGAGCCTTTTGTTGTTCGTCGGCATTCTCTTCTCCATCTGCCTGTGGCGAAGCCGGTTCCTTCTTATGCTGGAGCACACTCCAGTCCAGGACTGAAGTGGCTGTCGATCCACCAGAACCGTTAGGTGCAACCGCAATGAGAACACTTATCTTCCCCTGAGGCATCATTTGATAGAGTGATAACCAGCTTTGCTGATTATAAACGGTTCCAGCCCAAGCAGTCTCGAGACCGGGCACCTTGGCGATGATGTTGTCTTGTCGACCTCCGCCTTGGCTGTTGCTGACGACCTTGAGGCCGGATGAGTTGGCTGTCTGGACACTTCTGAGGCTCGTACTCTCGACTAGCGCGATGCCTCGGGGCTGGGGTGGTCTATACTCGTAGTGTTGGGCACCGCCCCGAGGAGCAAAGCCCCGACCGCGTTGACTTCGATGCACGTATTGATGTGGCATGTTAGGTGGGTGGAAGTCTGGTTGTTGGAAAGTTTTCTAGGTATTGTCTCGGAATATTGGTGTACGATTGAGGTTCTTGATGAGTTTTTGAAGGAGGGGAGTAGCTTTCTGCTGTTGACTTGTTTGAAAAGGTGAAGCGGTAAGGTGAACAAAGGTGAATCATCCACCAGACTCGTGCCAGTGTCGGCAGCTGGCAGGCACTCGCCAATCACAACGCCAGCACCTCATTGTTTGTACCCCGAGGAAAAAGACAATGGATGAGATATTCAAGGAACCTCAGGCACAATAGAGATTCATCCTGATGTTAGCGGCGATGGAAAGAAATAGAAGGGTATCAAAGGCTGAGCCCGACTGAAGAGTGACCAGATAATGCAGTGAAAGAGAACGAGGCCTTGGAGAAACTCGGAATTAATAGAAATATTATTTCTTAATGCATGTTAACATATTTGTTAAATAAAAGAAGGAATCTCTTCTCAAGTGGCCAAGGTTGTCAATAACCTCACATCCATGTCTGGACAAGTCGCTTGTGTCTCGCCACAACCGGCCGGTCTTGGCAACTCACTATTGTCTTGTCACTAATTAAAAAAATATAAGAATATGTTTCAAATACTCTTCTTTTAAGTAATGTACCCCGAGTTAGTGACGTTGAAGAGGGTGCACTGCCACCACCAATTATGGGACCAACATGTTGCCGAGGCCGCGCGGCCATCTGAGCCCTCACCAACATTTAAACTTGGATCGCTCCCGCGAAACCGTTGCGAGTGAGATTTCGTGAGACCCTGGTTCGTTGGTTTTTTTTAACTCAATTCGAATTCATGGTTGTTACAATGGTAACAATACGCGTCTGCCTTAGCCAAGGTGAGTGAGTATTGGTGTTGTGGATGGACCTCAACTTACATGGCCAGGTTCCTTCAACCCCCAAATCTACTCCATGAACAGATGGCATAAATCTATCCGTAGGGTCTTCTTCATCAGCAAATGAAACCCTCGCAGAGACTTTCAATGCTGGGGACCCGGATGAATGAACCGAAGCCACACCTTAACACGATTAAGCTTATTTGAACAAGCGAGTCCACCAATGACACCTTTACATGCTGCCCACGGGAGGCTACACACCCTTGTTAACGATCGTTACGGTGGCTGGCAGGGTTTAACACCCACTTCCCGGTACCTGACATGGCCCTGAAGCTGAGGAGTGTGTCACTGGCCTGTGCCGATTGGTATCATGCTCAACGTCATGAATTTGAACGAGGTGCGGCTCATTGAAGGAAGCAATCACATTTCATTACCAGCATTTCTATTTCCAAATGGTTTAGATACTCAACACTCTCCCTCTTCTGCTCTTTAATCTTTTCCCTTCCCTTCGTCTATTCTCTGTTCACATCTCTCATCTGCAAAGGCACTTCTTCTCGTTCCTACAATACAGCTCCTTCCTCATGGATAAAACACGTGTGCCCACTTCCCGTTGATGCTTGAACTTCTCCTTTCATACTTCACTTCTACTATACCCAATTTCTCTTTTCAGCTTCATCCTTGCATCCTTCATCATCACCGACTTACTAGGCCGATTCTCTCGACAACCCTTGGACCCCAAACCAACAGCACACTTGACAACTCTCCCTTCTGCATACCGGCCTCGACACTCCGCGGAGATCGCACTCCCGACGAAACCAACGGCCAACTAAACCACTTCTCTTCGGCCGAGAGAATATCAACAAACGATCTTATCTCATTTCCAACCCCTAACAACCTTGCAGTTCTATGGGTCAACATGACGCCGTTGTGGATCAACAATGGATCCCGGTTCTCTCGGCCTTTGGAGGACTCCAACGCCAGGTCGAGCAAAGAACTATTTCTGCAAGGGGAATCTCTTGCGAATCGATATCTTTCAATACCAAGGGATAAGACGCTGTTGCTTTAACATTTCTTCGTTTTTGCTAATCGTTACTGTGCGTCTCGTTGATCTCAACACAATTCGATACGCTGAGGATCCTCCTCCAACAACCACCACCTCGAGGGACGACCTCCAACTCGCCCGGCTAAGGTTCCCCGCCTTCTCGAAGTCTGCCGCCCTGCAATCTTATCTCCGCCTGGCGGCCTCCCATCTGAGTGAACAGACGCCAGTCAGAGTCTACTTATAACTCAGCATCTCACGCTCAAAGTATGCTTTGCCATGCAAGTTTTCAACTCGTTTTGCCAAGACGCTCAGCCTCCTCCAGATGCGATCGGTCCCCTCGTTTCATTTTCTCGACCCTGGCCAACCTGGATCCCATCTCTCGTCTATCTCTACCTCAAAAATTCGATATTATTCATATTTCGCCAGCGAATTCTAACAGTTAATGTATCATGGTATCGAAACGGCCCTTCCAATGCATGTATTCGGAGCCGATACCTGCAGGTTGGTCCCACAGGTCTCCATTCTCCTTGTTTTCGATTCCGGTTGGAGATCGAACAGTTTCGACATCAACTCTAGGCGTCAACTGCTGTGGACATTCAAGCTAAACGCCGAGTCTCGTTAGCCCATGCTCATGCCCAGGTAGTGCCTGGACATACATACCACAAGATAAAGCCAAGGCTGCTTTCTTGATGGTGTCGTTCAATCAACTCAACTCTTTCAACCCCGTTCTCCTTCCGGTTTTCTGGTATCCTTCTTCCGGATCTGCTGCGAGTCTTACTCCCAGAATTCCCCACTACGTCCTCTCGATTAGGATGCGTTATCAAATATGTACATTGGCACTTGGAATGGCGTATCCGAGCTGTATCCGTCCTTCTGGCGTCACGGAGACGTCGAACTCAGTCGACTGGGGGTCGTATGTGAGGATGCTGGCGAGCTTTGCCCCAGTATTGATGGGCTCGGTACGCGAAGACTATCGGTATTCGAGTGCGTACGATGGTGCTTGTTCGTGTCAGGTTCTTGGTGCACGCTCGCTGTTGCAAGAACAGAAAGTTTATCGAGGGGATTGGGATCTGGTCTGCCGTGACCGAGGACGAGAGCTGGCAGTGTTGGCAGTACGTGCGGTTGGGGTCGAGGTTGCAACATTGGTTGCCGCTGCTCAATCGGTAAAGGAAGTGTTGGCCCCATGGGCAATCCAGCTTTTCGAGAGTCTCTCTTGATCCCTACGACTGCGTCCACAACATCTCGAGTACTCGTCTTCTCCGGTGCGATCTGTGGACGGGGTAACGTTGACCTTGGAGGTTCTGCTGATGGCCCCCTTGACAGAGGTTGAAGAGGGATCTTTGGTGCGGCAGCGATCAGTGACTGGCCGGCGGTTGACTGCGAAATCGTTGCCTTTGCGGCGTCTGAAGCTGGTTGGTCTGGAAAGCTCTGCAAGAACTTTTCAACATCCTCATTAGTGATACCGTGGTAACCCAGCAGGATTTTCAGGCGTGAGTTTTCAACAGCGACACTGCGAGCTGCCTGCTGCATCTCCAACGTTGCCTCGATGCCTCGACGCTCATAGTCTTGAAGCTTCTTTTGCAGACCTTCAACATACTCCTTATGCCGTGCACGGGACCGTCGTTGGTTGTCACGAATACGGACAGCTGATGGATTGGCTGAGCCCTCCTTCTGCAGGGGAATGTGTCAGACAGAGTAGGTTATTGCAGGGACGAAGCGGCGAGAAGCACCGGCAAGATGAAGATGAGAACTCACCTTTCCTCCTGTCATATTGGCAAATACAGTTCATCTGGATGCCGATCCAAAGTCTAGGCTACGTCAATGACGGCGAAAGCCAGCCCATATGAGACTTGAGCTCTTCTTGATGTAGGTACCATTTTACCTGCCAAGCAGGACGCGCGTTGATGGCCAAGCACTGGGTTCTTGGCAAAGGATCCATGTCCTGACGGTGCAGATCCAACCGATGTCAGGGAACACTAGCGCCAGTCATGTTTAAACATATTCAACCATGACAACCCTATCGAGACTTCGTACCTGGCTCAATCTTACTTGATTGGTCTTTTTTCGAGAATGACATGAGAGCTTAGCACAACATCCATCACGATCTAACGTGAAGCCCACCAAAGTTCAGCAATTTCCGGTCATTGTGAGCAACTTTTTACTCACACAAGCAAGAGTCGAAATTACCAGCTATGAAACGTTGCTTACAGGGCCAGCAGATGGTGGATACAGCTGTCGAGTTTTCCGCCCTAACCTCCCTTGAATTGAATAAGACCCGAGTCTTACAGGGAGTTGTGTCTCTGACTGCGGGATGCCCAGACTCCTAGGCGCCCCATATTTTTCAACGCATTGCTGGGCTCGCATCTGCTGCGCCACGGTCTTTCGGGCCAGCCGACTGCCAAGCCAGCCTCTCGGCTCCTCATAGCCGATTAAGATGCGATGTTGACGATTCAGGGCTGTCAAGAAGGAGCATGAGACCAATCTGCTTGGAGGAGAGACCACTGTCCAGGGTCGGTGAGCTCAGGGACAGAAATGTCGATTGATGAGTCTAGGCCAGGTCTGCAAGGTTTGCCAAGACCACACCTGAGCTTACTGTTTAGCTTGAACTGTCACTGGAGGGTTTCCCTTCGTCGAAACGTATCTGTTGAGTTCCAAGCTGACAAGATGGTGACATGTAATCCTTCGTCGTTGTGAACCGAGGCTGAATACAGTATCAGCATCAGCGTCAGCCTGGCCAAGAAAGCTCTGCCTCTACAAGGCAACAGGAGTCTCCGAGTTTCCGCCTTTCTTTGACAGACAAAACAGCGGAGCCGACAGTCACAGTGTCAAGGTCGAGAGTCTCGACCTCAGCAGCCAAGACTTGGCTCCAATGGACAAGACTGTTGAAGAGTTACTGCTTGCACAAAGTGGCTGTGTGCGTGCCGAGTTTCCCATTATGCCCCCGCGGTCCCGCTTGGCAAGTTACGAGCGTTGTGCTCTGTACAGAGTATATCCGATCAAGATGATTCCACTCGATTAACGTGGACACCACGGAGATTGCTTCCTATCAACCATCTTGCACCCCGGCAATGACAGTTTACGAGTGAATAGCCCTAGTCTAGTCTCTAGAGGATGCATACTCAAGGCTCCAAGCTCCCCGCACCACACACACCCAACCCCAAATCGGCCGGCAGTGCTAATTTACCGGGTTTAGAGCGGCTGCTTCGTATAAAGTTGAAGCATGAATTGCTTGAATGTCATTCGTGACTTCGTACCCAAAGTTCGTTATTCGGTTAAATCATGCCGTCCAAAGCTTAACCTGTTTCGTATGTGATTTTCACAAGTCCCGATCAGCCACGTGGATTTACATTTCATTTATCCGTACATTTACATCAGCCCATCTTTAACACAATTTACGAGCACTGCCTATTTACGAGCATTAATTTCGGACATTTACATTTACAGGACACAAATAGCATGTGCTAACCAATGAATTCCGAGTTTGATGTTATTTTCCGATTGACCTTCTTAATTAAGCCATCTCTTCTTAATTGTCATCTTCTTGACTGCTATTATTATACAATTCTATTCCGTTTCAGGTTTTGGGGTATCATTATTGCGCTTGAAAGAATCCTCTCATCTCGTCTCTGCCCTATCAGCTCCATATCACTGATCCTGGCCATGTCTTGGGACGATCGCCCTGTTTTATCACCTCTCCTCTCATCGTAGCCTACTTGAACAGTCGCTTTCCAGTACGTGTTGAGAATCGCTCAACACCATCGCCCTGCTGTGCATGCCAGAGCTGTTGGACACCTACACCACGGCTCTCTCCAGACAATCTGTAGCGACGCCAGGCCTCGCGTAGATGATCAGGACGCAATGGACCGCGCTTGAGATCAATCTCCTCTTCAGCTGCAGCTGGGTCGTCGTTCGTTGATGGCGGCGGCGTAGGCAATTCGCTCTGCTTCTCGCCTGCGTTGATCCACTCGCCTTGTACGTTGCGGGCGGCCTCGATTATCTCACCAGCAAAGAGCTTGGCGACGGCTTTGACAGCAGTGCTAACGTTTTGCGGAACCGACTGGGAGACTGTTGCGTTGACAACCTGTAAATGTTAGCATCATGACTTGACTCTGTAGAGATTGCATACTCTTTTGACAACACTATCAGCCAACTTGGCTGCACGCCAGAGCTCATATCGGTTATACTGCTGGCTGTCGAAGGCCTCAACAAGCATAGCACGTAGTCGAATCTCCTCCTGCTTCTGTTCCTGTGTTCGCGCAACTACATCCACCAACGCCATCTCTGCCTTCTCATCATCTTCATCATCATCCTCCTTCTCGCCGCCCTGACCACTAACGGCAGTTGGAGCTCGTCCTCCAACAAGACTTGGTGTTTGCTCGCGAGCATCATCTTGCTTTGCGTTCTTCGCTTTACGGCCGCGTTTCTTCTTAGGTGCTCCGCTGGCAGTCGTGCTCACTGCACTACCGCTCACGTGGGAATGGCCATCGACGGAGGGAGACCGTGGGTACGGTGATCCTGCCTCGGGTGGGAAAGATGTCTGGCGCAGTGGGTGAACTGCTGCGGCGGCTGCGACGGATGCTTGAGAGAGGTTCGATGGCTTGCGGCGTTTGACGGGGGGTGCGTTGACGTCGAGAGTTGACGAGCGCTTCTTGTTGGGGATCTGAGCGGGTGATGGATAGGGCGGTGACATGCCCGAGGGTGAGGTAGCGTAAGGCGGAGAAGCCATGATTGAAAGCGTTGATGGTTGCTTTGATGCGAAAATGGTTATGAAATGGCGTTTCGTCGTGATGGAACGGGAGGATGCAGAACAAAGGAGCGTGACTAAGCAGCAGCCACAGTCAAAGCCCGAAATGCGTTTGTACCGAAAAGGCGTTTGCAGTATTTCGATATCGGCGTTTTCGCAAGACACTCGCGAGATGCTATTCACGGCTTTCGGAGGATGATCCGAGCACGCGTCTGCTATTCCGAACGGGACGTGACGATTCATCTCCAGTCACGTGAGACCGCACATGATCGGACCCACGGCGCCACGACCGCTGGATGTCATTGTTCCAATGAGAGACTGACGTCAAAGGCTATTGTCTGATAAGATAAAGCACCTTCTGAAAAATAGCGAGTCACCCCCGCGAATCCCGTGGCCCCTCAATATTTTTCGGCGCTCCGAACCGGCCATTGGATTGGATTACAGTAGACATTGGACCCTGACTCGAAGCAAGGTTCGGCTCCCGTTGTGCTTGTCGTCAATTATCGTCCGTTTTTTTCATTGCTTTTCTTACTTTGTACTACCTACATATTCTCTTTCTCTCCTCCATCCTCAAATTCCCCATCACATCCTTCTCATACACATACACTATACATATCGCCACAATGCCTTCCTCCGAAGACGGCAAGAAGAGATCCCACGATGTCGCAAGCATCTCGGGCTCATCCACCAGCAGTGACGATTCAGCTCGTCGCAGAAGACGTCGCGAGCGTAAAGAGAAGAAGCGAAAGAACGGCGGCGACGCTGCTGTAGCTGCTGCTGCTGTCAATGGCGCAAAGCCGAGTGCTTTTGCTCAGCGTCGCAATAGCTTGGCTAAAGCTTCCCGAGATCCCCGCGACGAACCTGCTCCCAAGAAACGTCGCGCTGTCGTTGTTCCAGAGGAGGCCGGCGCTGGCGCTGGCGCTGGCGCTGTAGTCAAGACTAGATCTCCTAGTCCTGTTATTGACTTTGATGGCCTTAGTAGACCTAGTATGTTTTGCGCTGATTTTTTCTCTGGTGAGGTTTAGCTTTGCTGACATGATATATAGGCCGTGGAACCAGAGAGCGTAGAGAGGAGACGGAGGAGCAGCAGGTTGAGCGTCTGGATCGTATGCGAGGCGCTGTGCGCACTCTTCTCGAATGCGTTGGTGAAGATCCCGATCGTGAGGGTCTTCTCGACACACCCTCGCGCTACGCAAAGGCGCTGCTCTTCTTGACCAAGGGATACCAGGTCAATGTTGAGGACATTGTCAACAACGCTCTGTTCAGAGAGGGGCACAGTGAGATGGTTATCGTCAAGGACATTGAGGTCTTCGTAAGTGCATTTACTTTCAGTCTCAATTGCGAAAACATAGCTAACGGTTCAGTCTCTCTGCGAGCACCATCTCGTACCATTCACCGGCAAGGTAAACCATCTCCCCCCTCCGAGATCGCCGTGTTCAACAGCTGACGTTTTTTCCCCCGCAGATGCACATTGGCTACATCCCCAACGAGACCGTCATCGGACTTTCCAAGCTCCCCCGAATCGCCGAGATGTTCGCGCGCCGTCTTCAGATCCAAGAACGTCTAACCAAAGAAGTCGCCCACGCCATCATGGAGATCCTCAAGCCTCAGGGTGTCGCCGTAGTCATGGAGTCAAGCCACTTGTGCATGGTGATGCGCGGAGTTGAAAAGACAACGACCAGCACAATCACCAGCTGCGTTCTCGGGTGCTTCGAGCGCAAGTCCAAGACGCGCAACGAGTTCCTCAACCTCATCGGAATCAACCGATAAATACTGGACCTTTGTACAAAGCAATCCTTCAACATGCTTGATGGAAAAACTACAAGCCTATCACGAAACATTCACCACGTATAGGAGGGTACTTGTCCACGAGACATCACACCCAGAGTACCATCACCTTTGATTCATCTGCATTTTCGGCGTTTACGGTTTAGGGGTTGGGTTTCTCCTTCGCAGGGCGGTTCTGGGACACAGAAAGAGAGAGGCCATGTCTTCAACAATTCGGTCGGGTCTAGGTTGTCACCAAAATATCTTATCTTGGAAAACAGGCGGGTAGAGCGTTTATTAGCCATTGTCCCATTAGACGTCCGGGCTCAACGCCCTGGAGAAAAGAACTTTGTTTTGTTTAGAGTTATTCTATTTGAGCGAATGAAATCAATGCCATCAATAAGTGGTATAAGTGGTCAATAAGCGATCAATTGGTGGTTATATAAATATCTCATTGGTCTAACAACCAGTAAAGTACAAGCTCGATAGATGGTATTTCGCTGAAACCTCTCTTCAGACGCCTTCGTTATGCATCTCGTACAAACAAAAAATTGTCTCAAAAACACCTAATTGTCTTTCCGTCCTGACTCCATTACCTTCTTTGGTATTTTTGTTAACCGAACGAGAACGCCCTCTCCCCATGTTACCTTAGCCTCTCAGCAAAACTTATTCCCCATCTAGCAGGGCGTCCATGCCATTTCTCTCCGTCTCCAAAGACGCGGTGGTCATGGTAACATCTCCCCCAGAATCGATCTTTTTCTCATCTTCTTCATCTTGGTTCGTCATCTCCTTGAACATTTGATCCACGTTGCCATCTTCATGCCTTGTCATCTCGTCGTCCATTGAATCAGATACGCGTCTGTCGATAGATCCACGTCCAGGGCCCCAGACGTTTGGTCCCCACAATCTCTCGGCTTGCTTTCGACCCAATTCAGTTCTTGAAAGGATTTCCAAGGCTTTGTTCTTCTCCGCATCTGTATGGAAGTTGATACCATCGTCATGACCTTGAAGAATCCTGTCCTCCAAAGACATGGATGAGTTGTCAACGACCAGCTGTGGGCCGCCTACTCCCAGGGGTCCAGCAAAACCATTACCGAGACTGACCGAGTTGTTCCTGGAATGGCTTGAGGACAAAGACTCTCGACGATCTGCATGTCCATGACTATTAGGGCTGCCAGCTTCGCCTCCTCGTGGGAAATATCCCGATCCCCCAAACC